>NW_021011560.1:84156-159399 GCF_003987935.1 Bombyx mandarina | reverse complement strand
AAAAAAAAAAAAAAAAAAAAAAACATTACTTTTCAGAGCCTCTGGGGACCACGGTCAAAATGATTGACTATGACTGTTGCTAACTTTGACCGACTTAGGCCTAGGCCCCAGCATCGTCCTAGTTCCCACTTCCATTAGAGCCCCTGTGGACCACGGCGTTCGAGACCGCTCAGCGCCACAGCATCAATCCTGTCTACGAGAAATCAAATCGTGCAATTATGCGTGGAGCATTTGTATCGATATATCTACGAGTACATAAATCGTGCGAGTAAGCGTGGAGCATTACAAGCACTTCAATATCATCGCTCACCTTCCATGTACAGCATTCCTATACTTATAACAATTTTGTATAAAGCCTCTCAATCTTTATTCTGTGCTTTTCATCTTACTATTTAACATACTTGTGTGTATGAACTTTATGGTACAAAAGCTAGCTGATAACTAGGATTGTTGAAATCGGTTATCAAAGAAAAATAGTACGACAATTTTATTATCATTACAGTAGTGACGTTGTTTCATTTTGAAAAGCGCCAGCCACAAACAAGTTGTCAGCTAGTGTACCGGTGGACGGATACCTAGCTCAAAGAAATTACTTTTCATTTTCAGACCCGCGACTGGTGCAGAGCACGCACACTGTCTCGCAGAATGGCCGTGTCGACGCACCACTAATTATATGGAAAAATTAATTAATCAATCAAGATTAATTCCTAATTTAACATGCGGCGTAATTATTGATTGTAATTATCACACGTGTAGTAAATATATTTCAGACTGATTGTTAATTTAAGCAAAATGCAATGTTATGGTTTGCTGTCACTTGGGCAGCAAACGATAACGTTGCATTTACCATTCGTCTTCAGAGGAATGTTTAATCATTTGCTAAATTCATTTCTTGATTTTTAAGCGACGTCTACTTGTTTAACACGATGTTTGGTTAAGATTAATGTTTTAAGGAACTCTGCCAGATTTTGTAATACGCGGAAACGATACCACGTGATTACGTTTGTAAGGATAGATTCAACTTTAGATTTAGTTAGTGACCTAAATTAGTTGTTTAAATTAATTTGTGATTTAACTATCAAGTTTGGAAAATTTAGAGTGAGTTTGCGTTTTAATAATTTGTGAATTTGAAGTAATTTCCGTCTTGACAAGAGGGAGCCACCGAACTATCAAGTTTGGAAAATGTAGTGAGTTTGCGTTTTAATAATTTGTGAATTTGAAGTAATTTCCGACTTGACAAGAGGGAGCCACCGTTTTTGTTTTCGGGGTGGCGGCTTGTAATCAAGACGGAAAGACTTTCTTTCTGTGCTGCGCCTCGGCTGCGACCAGACGCTCTGTGAGTACATACTGTTGTATTATTTTAAGGTTATTTTTAAGTGTGTGTATATCAGTGCTAGGCGAAGTGTTGTAATTAAATAGTGTTAAACTATAATTTGGTGTTTCGTTTGCAATGAGTGAGCCTTGTGATGGAGTTGGTGGCGTCAGTTTATCTGACGTCACCTTTTCCAAAAATTCTCCGGAGGTCGGTGCGCCGTCATATCTATTATACTTCTATAATCACAGATTTCACCAAGACTACACTATGGACAAGTAATATTAAAGACAAACAATATTAATCTATTTTCAATTTAACCACAGACTTTCAAAATAGACACAGAGTATATGATGTGTTGTGTCAAATACACGGTAGTGTGTGTAACGTTTTTTATATTGATTTAATGTATTATTAATGAATAAATTTTTAAAAATATTAGCATTCTGCACCCCTTCTCTATATTGTCTATAAATAAATTTCATACTCCTCAGTCCGCGCAATTTTCGTAAAAAGGGGTACAAAGTTTTTGCGTCATACGAGATAGGAAAAAAAATGCTCCTAAAGCTAAACTAACTTTAGGTCTGTCAATGTAAACAAACAAGATCGAAATGTAGAATAAATAATAAATGACACAGATAATTGTAAACATTGCGGTTCATGAAACCGGACAAGGGTATCGAATCGGAATCATTAGGACTCGGTGTCGGGCGGAAGTGTGATGTGTGTGTAGCGAACGGGCCGTGTGATATCGGGCATCCGACACTGAATACAAAATATCGTTCCGATAAGTCGTAACGATTAATTTTTTTGCGAATATTAAATGCAAACACGACCTACGCAAGGCATGAATGACAAGATACTCACTTTTCTTCGGCTGTTTCTTCTGCGGCTGGTGGAGGAGCAGTTGTGGTTAAATCTGGCAATTCCACTGCCATAGTGTCCATCGCCATTTTGTTTTTTTTTTGTTTTATAACTTGACTAAGGTCCGTTGGTAATTCACACTTTTAATATTATTTCACTTTTTCTTCCACTATTAGCATAACAACGTCACGTAAAACTGTTTACTGTAAGTCCTAAACAGTTATCTCTTGATAAATTGCCTAATTTAAATTTTACAGATAAAATAATTTGTAAACGGTTATAAATGAAAAAGTAAAAGTTTGTGTGCAATTATAATTGCTTTATCATTTCGTAACGGCTATAAAGAGCTCTAGTTTTTAATGAGTTTTTTTAATGTGTAAATTAACGATGTAACTAACTTTAAAAATGTCTAGTTATGTCAGTTGTCGGCCATTTTGAAACACAAAAATATCTTCGTTAATGCAAACAGCTTGAACGTATCGTAAAGGAAAACGGGCATGCCTCCAGCCAATCACGTAATATGTAATCAATATTTTGTTTTCAACTCTAATACCGTGAAATAAAACAATTCACGTGCTTTTCAGGAAATTTAGTGACAGTAAAAACATGAATCGTACGATGACATCACATCCGGCGCCGGAGTCAAGGTTACTTGTTTAATATACACTAGTGCAGTATTGTTAATGGTAACATCTGAAGCGAGAATTTTTTGGTTTACAAACAACGGCACTGAAAAATCTTTCTATTTGAACGAGTAAAATGTCCCGATCGGGCGACTGGCTTGATGCCACCGGAGTTCGTTAAGTAAATCTCAATTGAATCGATCCTAGTACAGAAAATATGGTACATATAAATCGACGCTTGAAAGGCAAACATGCCTAAGCGACAATGCGTGAACTTTACAGTAGACTAATTTATAAATAGTTGAAATACTGGAAAACAAAATATTTTAACGAATCTAGCTGTAGTATTGAAATTATTTTAATAGACCTAGAAATAAATTTTTTTGCGCATCGAATATGGTTATTGCCTATCACTTATGTACAAAGCAGTTATTGTCGCTTAGTCACGTTTGCCTTTCAAGAGTCGATATAGATGATTGGATTTATTTATTTATTGCTCGGATGAGTGGACGAGCTCACGGCCCACCTTGTGTTAGTGGTTACTAGAACCCATAGACATCTACAACTTAAATGCCGCCACCCACTTTGAGGCAGGAGTTCTAAATTCTCAGTTTTTACAATACAACAGCTGCCCCATCCTTCAAATCGAAATGCATTACTGCTTCACGGCAGAAATAGGCAGAGTCGTGGTACCTACTCATGCGGATTCACAAGACGTCCTACCACCAGTATATATAATAATTATAAGTATAGAATACCATTGGAGACAATATTTCACTCGGTTAGGTGGTCCTTGAAAAAACATGTAGTAATTAATTTCTTGTCGATCAGACTACCAGCTAGAGAACTATCAAACATAAACTACAAAAATATAATGCTTTTATTATAAAATGGATTAGTGTTAATTACACTAAGGCTTGAGAAACTTGAGAACGAACAACTTAAATATTGTTTATTTTGCACTATGCTACTTATAAATTGTGGAATATCGAGAGCATTCGAGAGACCTCACAGCTAGGAAACATCATTCCACTTTTTTTTACTATAAGCAGTTGTGCTTTGTATCGTAATATCAGGTAGTTTGTCAACTCATACCCTGCTCTGCCTATATAGAGCTGTAACAACCAATTTTTACAGTTTTTTTTTATTGCCTTTGTAGGCAGACGAGCATACGGCCCACCTGATGGTGAGTGGTTACCGTCGCCCATGGACTTCAGCAATGCCAGGGGCAGAGCCAAGCCGCTGCCTACCGCAAACCTGCCTTGTATTCCCTTTATCAAAAATCACAATATGTTTATTGTTTAGGTTTCGTAAGCCAATTTTTGGGGTCTCGTTTCCGATCCGGTGGTAGATTCTGCGAAGCACTGCTCTTGCCAGGGCCAGTGTTAGCACCACTCCGGTTTGAGCCCCGTGAGCTCACCTACACGTTAGGATGAAGCTAAAATAGGCTCTCAAGGCTATCAGCATAGGTAGGAACAAAAAGTCGTAGCCTTCAAGCCTACTTGTTTGGGTGCCCGGAAAACTTTACAGGACGATTTCGAGATTAATTTACATACTCTGCTACACACGTAGTTGGTATTTTCTTCGGTTTACTTTGTAATCGAGTCGTAGACAAAATAAAAACTACTTTTATTAAGATTTATTTTGCATTCCATTTTTTTTTATTAATTAATTTTTAGACCGTAATTAGCGTTCAAATTTCATTACGTCGTCCGTGAACACGAAAGCTGTAAAGTATACGAAATGTCAGAAAGAATACAATGACTGTAATAAACGCGACATTAATCTTGTTTATTTTTGGCGAGAATCTACCGTGAATTGAACGGTGTCCGTCCATCACTGGCCTTAGGTAATCGCTTAACACCATATAGGCCGTGAGTTCGCTCACCAATTCAACGCAAATGCTCTTTCTCTAATTTTAATAATTAACTACCCCAAAATTGTGTTTAATCAAATATATTAAAAAAATATAATCGAAATATTCCATTAAGATATTTAATAATTGATTAGGAGAATAGTTTAATGCGTAACGAGATATAATGCATTGCGTGTTATTTGCTTGCGTGTAGGATGATACACCACCCTTGATTATACCGGACAGGATGAGTTGGTACCACGTCCTGATGTCGAAAAACACGGGTGGAGGTGGTCACGTACCAGACATAAGAAGAATTAAAGGAGGAGAAACAATTCATTGTATTAAATAGCTTGGCGATCCACAAATACGATCAATTCATAACGTTTGAAAGAAGTAGAACATATCGGTGAACGTTCAATGAAATTCTAGAGAAAGGACTGCACGACTGCATAGTTTACGTCATTACGTGACTCACTGCGGCCGCTTCAAGGTTTCAAAAAAATAAATTATAATGTTTGCCATTAAAACGGGTTCTTTTATTTTTTACGTACACCAAAAAAATGATTTTTATTACGCAAGTCTTAAATTCGAAGTCTTTTCGAAGAAATTAATTCGAAGTCTGACAATTCAAAACTTATTAGTTTATGTAATGTCATAAATAGTTGCGATGCCATACATCAAAACTGGATGCACACAAACTTAAGACTAAGACCCCGTCCACTCAACAACAAAGATTGTCATGTATTTAGTGTATGTTTGGATCTCTATAGCAAACAAGTTAATGTGGTTCTTAGAAGTATTCTTCTTTAATAAAATTTCAATATAGCAATGCTGGGTAACGGTAAGAAAGGGTAAGGTAAGAAAAAGAAAGATAATTGCAGTGATTTATGAATCCAGTTGAGCCTTAAATTCACCTCGCCTCTTCATAATATTAGCATTACTGTATAATTAATAACACTATTTTCACTTAATTAAATTTTTTTAAGACAAGTACTCAGACTAAAATTATTAGAAGATAGGGATTTGCGGCTCCTACGACCTCTACCATTACAAACTTATCATCCATCCGTAGTAGGGCTTTCTTTATTTACGTGTCTACATGTATACATCTAATTCTCCTAAGTTTTTTTTTTTATTGCCTAGATTTGTGGACGAGCTCACAGCCCACCTGGTGTTAAGTGGTTACTGGAACCCATAGACGTCTACAACGTAAATGCGCCACCCACCTTGAGATATAAGTTCTAATGTCTCAGTATAGTTACAACGGCTGCCCCACCCTTCAAACCGAAACGCATTACTGCTTCACGGCCGAAATAGGTGGGGCGGTGGTACCTACCCGTGCGGACTCACAAGAGGTCCTACCACCAGTAATTACGGTTTTATTTTTCCTTTATTCATTTTTCCGGTCCTAATCAGTACTCGTAAACTGCACGAAAGATGTGCATATTTCGACGAAGCACTCCCTTCTTGCCATGATTGTTGATAATTGTTTTTACGAGCTCGTGGCCCACTTGATTTTATGGGTGTACTGGAAAACACCTTGAAAAATAAGGTCGCAGTCTTTATTGTATAATTCTTCGCGGTAGAAACAGGCAGACTTACGTCAAACCTATACGTGTGAGCTCACCATACTGGTCATAAGCTACCAGCATTTGATTACGTAAATATCAAAGATTTTTAAATTTTTTTATTGCCCTTGTAGGCAGACGAGCATACGGCCCACCTGATGGTGAGTGGTTACCGTCGCCCATGGACTTCAGGAATGCCAGGGGCAGAGCCAAGCCGCTGCCTACCGCATAAATTATTGTGGGTTTAATTTTTATTGATTGGGATTAATATACTAATTGATATAATTATTAATCAACTTCATGTCTACTTCATGAAGTCGTATGCCTAATAGCGCTAGTAAAATAAAAAAAGCAATATACTCTTTTATTATAACGAAATTGTGACTACCCTATTGATCTTAGGTTCAGTTTAATTTTTGATAACTCTGATTGAAATTGTTCAAATGTCAGAAACACGTTGAAAAAGTAGCAGTGTTTAGAGAAACATTCAAATGTATTTCAAACAATTTTCCTATTTTAATCTCGTGTTTTTTACTGTTAATATATTATTTTAGACGTTTCAATCGCTTTAAAGTTTTCGTTTTCAGTGTCGACTGAGTTGTTATTCGTCGTCATTTGAATAATGTGCCGACTACCGTCAATTTGTAAAACTCATTCAATTTGTTTCAAATTTGTCCTTGCAAAAATGCTTACGTCATTTTCTTGGATAGCGTAGATAAAAATGCAGCGTAGAAAATCGCGAACGCATATAGAAAAAAAAACCAAGTCTATAATATTAATCAGTAACGCGGTCGAGTTAACGCAACAGCGAGCAATTCTGTGCATCCGCGTGAACGAGCACATGCAACGCTGCGCAATTAAATAACGCGTTATGTAAGATTGTGACGGCTGTTATGGCATATCTTATTAATTTACTAACGTTGATTATTGGAATACTTTATTTTAATATTATTATTATAATTTTATTATAATTATCTTTATCAATCTATATACATATATATAAAAATGAATTGCTGTTCGTCAGTCTCGCTAAAACTCGAGAACGGTTGGACCGATTTGGCTAATTTTGGTCTTGAATTATTTGAAGACGTCCAGAGAAGGTTTAAAAGGTAGATAGATAAATATGAAAATGCTAGGAAATAAATAAAAATAGCAATTTTGCTTTTCCTTCGATGTGTCCCCCGTCGGACAGATTCCTTTAGTTTGTTTTAAGTTTATTTTATATAAAAGTTTGTCTTTTATTTATCGATTGAGGCACTATAAAGTCTGCCGGATCAGCTAGTATATAATATATAACCACTCCTGCGTAGGTTTTATTGGTGATTTAAAGGCGGCACGTATCTAATTACATACGCATAATATCTTATTGCCGAATGTACTAAAAATTTTAATGACGTCATTGACGCTTATTGAATGCGTACTCGACAAGGCAATTTCGTTGGTTTGCCTGCCCTCTAATCCGAAACGCAAGACGACTACGGGTCAGAAACAGGAAGAACAGTGGATACTCAAGCTGTAGCATGAGTATCGGTAGATCGAATAATACTAAAATAATCAATTACGTTACCTTTCAAGCTAGTCACTTGACCTTAGATCTAACAGCGTGGTTCAAAAATAGAATATTAATTGAAATTTCACGCGTTAAAAAATAAAAAACTATAATCGTCTTTATTAACCTATGCTGATAGCCTTGAGAGGCTATATCAGCGTTACCCTAACATGTAGGTGAGCTCAGGTCAAGTGTTGCTAACACTGGCCCTAGCAAGAGCAGTGCTTCGTAGAATCTGCCACCGGATCGGATACGCGACCCACTGAGAAGATCCGGCGAGAAACTTAGTGGGCTGTGTCTATGGGTTAATTTACTGGTGTAGCCCTTCGTCGCAAGCGACGGGTTCGGCGAGGACGGTGACCGGTAATGGTCTTAACTAGAACGCCGAACTAACAATTTTATTAATAATTTCTTTTTCTGATAATGTAGGAGTGAGGAATAACAAAATTATTGTATTGTCATCAGTCCATGATTCGTGTGCGATTTCCAAGTTAATAAAATATTGAAATTTATGAAAATTACGTTGAATGATTCCGTTCCAGATCTACATAATATGTAGGATAAAGGTTGAGCTAATTGAGGCGTATTAAAATATTGCAAATATTACTATAAAATTAAAAGTTTTTGTGTCAATAATATATCCATAGAGCGCCTTATCGTTCAGGGCAAAGTAGAAGGCACCAGACCGCGTGGAAGGGTGCCCATGCGATGGACCGACCAGATCAAGTCGGCAGTTGACGGCTGTTTGCATGAGTGTACCAGGCTCACCACAAACCGGGATGAGTGGCGATTGCTCGTGAGGCGCATAACATCTGCCCACAACAATGATACTGGATGACGACCACGAACGCTCCGATAAGAGTGATACGACATACGATCCGATACTAATATATTCATTATAAACGCATTGAGTATTTTGGCGTCAGTTTGTTTTTTGCCGTAAATACACCGTTGCCGTCTGAGTTTCTCGCCGGACCTTCTCTGAGGGTCGCGATTCCGATCACTGCTCTTGCTAGGGCTAGTGTTAGCAAGTCCTCCCAGCTGAGTCACGTGAATTTGCCTACTTCTCCGTAATTGGAATTGGAATAGCCCCTTAGTCTACCAACGATTTGATGCGTTTAGAATATTTTTTAATAATTAACGTTCTAGATTTTAACGGTCTTATGTCAATACAATATGCTATGTGAGAAAAAGTAACCAGAAAATATTATATCTGAGTTAAGAGACGGGTTTAAATCCTCACCGACTAGCAACTTCGCGTTGAAACAAAGCATTTAGCGTGTCAAGAGAGAAAATCGTTTAGTGGCCGACTGCAAATGACAAAAGTTACAAAGGGTACCCGTCCTTTTGTGACCGTTTTATTATCCCACTTCGAGGCAAAAATTAATTTCTTTACAACTTCCCGGCTACTTAATTCTTTTGTAATAATGAGGTACAAGTTTAATTTGATTGGTAATTTGGTGATGCTCCTGGTATTATTCTTTCTAGAATAAGAAGACTGGTGGTAGGACGATTTGTGAGTCCGCACGGGTAGGTACCACCATCCTGCCTATTTCTCTCGTGAAGCAGTAATGCATTTCGGTTTGAAGGGCGGGGCAGCCGTTGTACTGTAAAAACTGAGACCTTAGAAGTCATAACTCAAGATAGGTGGCATTTACGTTGTACGTATTTGCTCCGGTAACCATTTAACATCAGGTGGGCCGTGAGTTCGTCCACCGATCTAAGCAATTAAAAAAGACTACAAATTATTGTAAGATCTAATCAGATTTTAGTTTTTGCCTACCTATATCTGCCGCGTAGCTGTCATGCTTTATTTAGAACTCATGTCTTAAGATGGGGGCGGAATTGGCGATTACATACAAATAATCAGTGTTTAGGTGTACCACCAAAAACAATTTTGCGAAAATTAAATGCCTTTGCCGTTACTATTTATTACAAATTTCAAAGAAAACCAAGGAGCCGCTTTTAAAGACAAATTTGTGTTTCAAAACTGGTCATTAGACTTGAAAATTGTTAGACCTACTAACATAAATTTTTTATTTTTTTTATTTTCACACCGTTATGACGATATCCGGAGAAATAACAATAAAGAGGCATTTTATCAAACTGAATACGTATTATCAATTTAAAAGTCAGCTTCTGTTTCAAGTACATTCTTAATGTTTATCCTAAATTTAACGGATATGGAACATGCAACACACAGTAAAATATAAATTTATGACGTATGTCCTGTTAACTTGAAAGTGAAATTGGACTAGAGCTCAAAATTACTTTTTTAAGAATATATGTAATAGGTAAATCAGAAAAATGCTCCGGCTAAAAATACTTTTATGACGCACAAGAATCGTTAGATTTACAAGAAAATAAAAAAAAAATTTTTTAATGGTTCTGAAATTAAATTCCTAAAACTTCACAACACCAAACAATATTATTACATTCGGTGTGATTGACTTGAAAATTGTTAGACCTACTAACATAATTTTTTATTTTTTTTATTTTACTCTGTTATGACGATATCCGGAGAAATAATTTGGAAATTAGACTAGAGCTCTAAATTACTTTTTTAAGAATATGTAATATGTAAATCAGAAAAATGCTCCGGCTAAAAATACTTTTAAGACGCACAAGTGTCGTTAGATTTACGAGAAAATATAAACATTTTTTTTAAAGGTTCTGAAATTAAATTCCTAAATCTCAACAACACCAAACAATATTATATTCGGTGTGATTGACAGCAGGCGGTGACTAAAAATAAATTAAATGTTTTTCTACGCGACGTTCATATTGAAAAACATTGTGAGTAATTTTTGGCTGATTGCTTTAAATTACAGCGGTTTTCAGCGATATCCAAACAGGAAACGTCTTTTAACTTCCAGTGACATATAACAGTTTTTTGTAGATGAAATGCGTCAATTACGTATTATTTAAATTAAAAAAAAAACCGTACCCTTTCAGAATAACGTTCGACTACCCAACTAATTCATCGAGACATTAATAATTCAAATAAACGAACACTAGTATCGAAGAGACGTGATTCGCGATTACAATGATCTTTTAAAAATATTATATATATTTTTTAACGTTTAAAACTGAAAGAAACACCACACAATCACTGTTAAATTACCGTCTGAAATACAATAACGTTAATTATGTTTACACGTTTTAATTTTTCGAAACACGTCCGTCACGCTGGACGCTCAGCGCGTAACTAAGTCTGACTGAAGGGGGCGTGAGGTTAGCTGAGACGCGCGTCGCGCTGCGTTCTACGTCGGTCGACTGAATGTGGGGTAATTTCTATCCATACACACTACATCTGCTTTTTATTTCCTACCTAAGCTGAGAGCCTTGAGAGGCTATTTCAGCGTAACCTTAACTAGTAGGTGAGCTCACGGGGCTCGAACCGGAGTGATGCTGACACTGACCCTAGCAAGAGAAGTGCTTCGCAGAATCTACCACCGGATCGGAAACGCGACTCACTAGAGAGAAGATCCGGTGAGAATCTCAGTGGGCAACACCTGCAAGATGATACGAATGCTTCGATTATGACGAAGAGTTCGGCGAGCGAACTAACCCATAGATAAACACAGCCCACTGAGTTTCTCGCTAGATCTCCTCAGTGGGTCGCGATTCCGATTCGGTGGTAGATTCTGCGAAGCACTGTTCTTGCTATGGCTAGTGTTAGCAAATTCTCTAAAGTTGAGCTCGTGAGCTCTCAGCCTATCAAGAAATAAATAGGCAGCGAAAAAAAAAATAAAAAAACTTCAAGTCGTGCAATTAACTTTAAAAGGACGATAAATCAACGCTAGTACTTAATTGAATTCCACAAATAATCCGATTTTAGATCTCATTTTGTATATGCCTATATATTATTGAATCTAAGTTTACCTTTCTGAGATATAGTATTCATGTTGTCATTATTGTGCCCGTTTTTTTACGTTGCCAATCTTTCGTTTGCCTTGTCAAGATAAATGAGTAAGTAATATGTGTGTAGAACCAGAAGATTGACTAGTGTAATTATAAGAGATAAGCGGGACAGGCAGAGAGAACTGATTATGATAATGAGAAACAACTTACAACTAAAAAAACATGCCCAAATTCTTTCAAGAAAACTAATAAAGAACTAATAGAAACTAATAGAAAACTATTAAAAAACATCTGTGCAATAAAGCTTACTATAAAGTCAATGATTATCTAGAAGATTGCACAAAGTGGGAATGAGTTGCTCGCTCCGGGCATTTCAATATTGTAATAATTGTTATGTTATATGTAATTACTTATTGTAAAAATGAATATTTAAAAACTCTAATATTAAAAAAAAAAATTACCTAATATTTCAAAAAAAAAAAAAAGAGATGCCCGCTGAGTTTCTGGCCAATTCTTCTCAGGACGGAGGCTAGTTTTTGTGAATTGGCGGTAGTTCTTTTGACGTTCAACAAGTATGTACTTTCATTTATGTTGAATAAAACTTTTTTGATTTGATTTGATTTGATTTAATACGCTCGCTGTACAAGATATTGAAATAATCTTTAACATTTTTTAAGACTAACTAGCTCATACCGAAGCAATGTTAATTTCAAATAAGCATCTAATTAGTATCTAAGTGAATGCAAATGCGATACACAATAGACGTCGTTGTTATTCAAATGTATAATTATTTTCTAAATTGTTTTGCTAAGCAAACGTGAGAATTCTGTTTCTTTTTATTAAGATAATTACAAATAATTGATTGTAATTTTTAATGCGTTATTTTTAACCTATATTTAAAACTGTATCAGGATCTTGTATGTTGTATTGTATGTACCACGATAAGAATAAACGGGTAGGTACCACAGTTCTGCTCATATGGCTGTCGCGAAGCAGACCTAGATTCCGGCTTGAAAGATGGGACACTTGTTATGCAATACAATTGAGACTGCGACTTCAGGGTGTGTGACAGCTATCACGTTGCTATTTCAATAGGTTCCGGTAATCACTTAACATCAGGTGGGTCGTGAGTTCGTATACCTATCTATTTAATTAATAATCAACAAAGAACTGAACGCTGTCTGTTTGTTCGTTTTGTTTATAGTATTTGCTTTTCCGTCTTATTATTTGGCCAACAGGTGTTAGAGGACATATTAAGGTAAGAAATTTATCGTAAGCGCTTGTCCCAAGAATTTATCAGCAAAGTTTTTATTGAACACAGTAGTTAAATAATAATGTTAGGTAAGCTCGGGCGGATATTGTACGTCCGCAGTGCACCGGCAGGTATGGAGTACGCGGCGAAAAGTACTCTGTCATATAAACTTTGACTAGACTGCAAATTGTTGGAAATACGAAGTGAACGTGAGCAACAGAAATAAACTTGAGAGATTGGTGCTAACCTACATATAATTCAGAGAGAGAGAGAGAACATACTTTATTGCACACCAAAACACATAACATCAGAAAACAGTCAACAAGCAGATACGTTTGGAAAATAAGCGGTCTTATCGCTAAAAGCGATCTCTTCCAGACAATATATATATAGCGAAGCACTGCTCTTGCTAGGGTCAGTGTTAGCATCACTCCGGTTTGAGCCCCGTGAGCTCACCTACTAGTTAAGGTTACACTGAATTATCCTCTCAAGGCTATCTATCAGCTTAGGTAGGAAAAAAAAGCAGATGTAGTGTGTATGGATAGAAATTACCGTTAAACACAATATAAAATCACCATATGATTTATATTCCAATATACTTACATACACATAATTTACAATTTGCGATTACACTTATTATTATTGTCTACTACTTATTGGTAGCCTAAGAGGCTATTCCCGCCCGAACGGATAGGTGAGCTCACGGGCTCGACCTGAGAGAATTTGCTAACACTAGCCCTAGCAAGAGCAGTGCTTCGCAGAATCTACCAGCGGATCGGAATCGCGACCCACTGACAAGATCCGGCGAGAAAGTCAGTGGACCATGAGAGATCATGGTTGAAAGATGACAGCGCAAATGAAAAATTCATAATCTTTATTCATTCAAAACTTCCGAAGTATTTCGGTTTTAATTAGAGCGTGAATAAATAAATAGGTCAATCATTATTGCCAGTGGCTAAAATCGCAGTGTGTGGCAAACCGTGCGTCTATTATTTCAGAAATAAAAGTTAAGTGCTCGCCCCGCCCGACCCGGGGTGGGAGGTCGGATCGATCGGGCAACACGTCGCGCGACCTCTCGCCGCTACGAGTATACTGACGTTCTAAATGTTCTGTAATGCTTAGTGCGAGTTTTTTAACGTTCTCGATAGCGTAAAAGTTAACTCGAATCTGTATGGAGTTGGAATGTTTATCTACGTTTGCCGCTAGGGCCCCTTTTTTATTGCTTAGATGAGTGGACGAGCTCATAGCCCACCTGGAGCCCATAGACATCAACAACGTAAATGGCCACCCACCTTGAGATATAAGTTGTAAGATTTCAGTATAGTTACAACGGCTGCCTTACCCTTTAGACCGAAATACATTACTGCTTCACGGCAGAAATAGTTATGGCGGTGGTACCTACCCGCGCGGACTCACAAGAGGTCCTACCACCAGTAATACAGTAATGTTCCAACTGCATAGAAATTTGAGTTAACTTTTACGCTATCGACAACGTTACAAAACTCGCAGTAAGCACACTGATACCGCCTTAGATTATATACTATATAGAGTTGCTTTTTTATTTAATAGAAAACATGGTTGTGACTGATATTTACGTTAAAGGAGAGATTACACAGAGCGAGCGTCTTCGTTTGGTAGATAAATGGTGTACGGCTTTTTTTTTTTTTATTGCCCTTGTATGCAGACGATCATACGGCCCACCTGATGGTGAGTGGTTACCGTCGCCCATGGACTTCAGCAATGCCAGGGGCAGAGCCAAGCCCGCTGCCTACCGCTTAATACTCTCCACAAGCCTCGTTTGAAGAAGGACATGTCATAGCGCTCGGGAAACACCGTGGAGGGGAGCTCATTCCATAGCCGGATGGTACGTGGCAAAAAAGACCTCTGGAAACGCACTGTGGATGACCGCAGTGGCTCCAGGTAGTATGGATGAACTCTACTCCGGTGGCGGGCGGTGCGANAGCCAAGCCGCTGCCTACCGCTTAATACTCTCCACAAGCCTCGTTTGAAGAAGGACATGTCATAGCGCTCGGGAAACACCGTGGAGGGGAGCTCATTCCATAGCCGGATGGTACGTGGCAAAAAAGACCTCTGGAAACGCACTGTGGATGACCGCAGTGGCTCCAGGTAGTATGGATGAACTCTACTCCGGTGGCGGGCGGTGCGATTGTAAAAACGAGATGCCGATATCATCTCGAACAACTGCGCAAGATTTATTGGAATTATTGGTAGCGCGATTCAGCTTTATTGCAAAATTCCCCTCCATCTCATTGGCCGATATATACCAATACAGATTCGAACAATGGCTCTTGATTTTGTTTGTGGCTGGTTCTCAAAATAAACGGATTCATAGGTTTTATCATTTGTAAGCATCCGACAGTTGTGGTATTCAACACACCTTAGCACGCACGGATACAATCCCTGTCAAACTGTCAGCACTGTCAACTGGTGGACGTGTTGACGGTGAAAACCGTCCCGTCTCTCCCACTGTTGTTTTGTTGTCTTACCCGGGATTGACAGGCTATTCTCCAAAGGGTTGTACATCCTTGATATCTTAGTGTGCGTCGAGAAAACATTTTCGAACAACAAACACGGACATAGGTAAATAAATCGCAGATATAATACAGATTTTATATTTTAAGGTTGTCATGAGTTTCCTTTGGAACACGCTTCCCATTAATATCTAAGGTGAGCACTCCTGAACGTCTTTAAAAATGAAAACGGTATTCAAAAGGTATTGAAAATGGAAAATAAGTAAAATAAACTAGAAATTAATGTAAATGTGTTTTTGATCATTAAAACGACGTCTTTATGTAACGAAACGAAAAAAAAAAAATGCTTTCATAATATTATCCCTTAAAATTTCAGTTCTGATTTAGAAAAAACGTATTTTATAGTTAACTAGCGACCCGCCCTCGCTTCGCTTCGGAAACTGTAATTTATTATTGATTTCTCCACTATTTAATGGATGTTATTATACATATAAACCTTCCTCTTCAATCACTCTATCTATTAAAAAAAACCGTATCAAAATCCGTTGCGTAGTTTTAAAGATTTAAGCATACATAGAGACAGAGAAAGCGACTTTGTTTTATACTATGTAGTGATTTTGAAGTATGAATTAATTATGTTCATGTCATTTTAAACATGAAAATTATTTTATTAAGAAAATAAACAGTGCTTAAAAAAATACATAATTGACATGTTTATTCCTACGAATCTACACGTGTCTGTTTTCGTTCTGCTAGTCGTGTGTCGCAACCGAACTGGGTCACAGCGTTCGTGAATTAATTAATTCAACGTTCTCCGTGGTTAATTTTCAGAAAAACATAAGATATTTTAAAGAAAAATCTCGAATTTTCGTCACTCCTCGTGAAGTTTTTCTAAAACGGCCTTGAAATCAAAAGCAACGCGTTCTTAGAATTTCTTTTTAAGCGTCACACGTGGTTAAATTCCGAGTAGCCACAAAAATAAAGTTTAATATATAAATTAAATAAAAAAGTATCCTAGGAGGAATTTGAAAGAAGTGGAAGAGAGGCCATCGGTCTTCCTCTTTTACCTCTTCTTCTCTGGAGGCGCTGGTGTTGCGTTGTGAATAAGAGTGGACTGTATTATTAGTTTGAATTTATTTATCTATAAGTGACTAAATAAAGAATTTAAAATTAATGATTATAAGAAAGAAGAAACAGATGTGTCGCCCATGACGGCTGGAAAAGGAAAGGGGTAAGGCGTCATAGCGGACGTCGCTCGTTGACACCTTTGACGTTCCGAATTCAAACACGCTGGTGTCCAACATAAACGCGTCTGTTAGCCCCCTCGACCAGGTAACAGTAAACGGATACACCAGCGTTAAAATAAAATACTACATCGAGATAAAAGCAGAAAAACAGACTACAGATGTAATTTCTACTGCAAATTACTTAGTTAACGAATGTATGTTGTGTACTAAGCAATATCGCATTTCGTTAATAAATTTAGATTTTGCTGTGACTTTCAAATTTCAATCGACAGGAATAGATAGATTTAAACCGTTATGGTATTTTATTGATTCTATTTTCCCAAATTCTCTTAAAAGACGTATCATAATATTGTGTTTGTACTCTTTAACGATATTTTAATGGTGGTAGGACCTCTTTCTTGTGAGTCCGCGCGGGTAGGTACCACCGCCTTGCCTATTTCTGCCGTGAAGCAGTAATGCGTTTCAGTTGGAAGGGTGGGGCAGCCGTTGTAACTATACTTGAGACCTTAGAGAACTTATATCTCAAGGTGATTGGCGCATTTACGTCGTAGATGTCTATAGGCTCCAGTAACCACTTCACACGAAGTGGGCTGTGAGCTCGTCCACCCATGTAAGCAAAGAAAAAAAATTGTTTAAGAAAATTCATTACACAATAACAATATACTGAAAACTACGGATTTTCAAGGTCATGTCATTGAAATTATATGGTATGTTAAGCTAATGAATCGGCCACTTATTCGGCAATTCTGCATACGGTTTTCACTTGTATTAAGGGCACTCTAAACTTTAACTAATAGGAATAATGAGTGTTCGTGGAATAATTTCTAGTTTCATTAGTGTAAAATTATTCTAGAAAAGTCCACCTGCTTTGAGACTAATGGGTGGGTACCAACTTTTCTAATGAAATACATACTTAATCAATGTTCACGATTGACTTCCACTGTGAAGGAATAACATCGTGTAATAAACTGAAACCCACAAAATTATAATTTGCGTAATTACTGGTGGTAGAACATCTTGCGAGTCCGCACTGATAGGTACCACCACCCTGCCTATTTCTACCGTGAAGCAGTAATGCGTTTCGGTTTGAAGGGCGGGGCAGCCGTTGTAACCATACTGAGACCTTAGAACTTATATCTCAAGGTGGGTGGCGCATTTACGTTGCAGATGTCTATGAACTTCAGTAACCACTTAGCATCAGGTGGGCTGTGAGCTCGTCCACCCATCAAAGCAATAAAAAAAAGACGAGTTGCATAGTTACTCTAATAATATTCCTATTAAATAATATTGTCTTCCTTAAGTGTATATCACCCTTAACATTCATTTGTTATTTTCCTGTCGTGACCTCATCACGCAGTATTTTTCCTTAGCTTAATTATTGTAAATGCATCTTCCTTAATTTATATTTCTATTTCGTTGATCATAATTAATTTATATCTATATTTGTTGTTTGAATATCTCAACCCTTTTCCTGTATAAAAGCGCTTGTCAGAGATGTTCCGAGAGAGATCCTAATATTAATCGTCATTCACATAGTTCAAACCTATTGTCATATTGTAATTCTGTTTTGAATATAATATTCAGTGATGTATTAAATAAATTGTTTCTTTTAAACAATACAATCGCTCACCGCGTTGCTCCTTCCTGACAGTAACATTCCTTTTTGAAACAAAAAAGGAAACATCCTCCCCAAAACTAATGTGTTTCCTAGAGGACCGCGGGCGCAGTTCCGTCAATGTTCGTGTAAGGACTTAATATTGTACAAAAGACGGTGAGACAGACGAATAGTCATCGATGACCATGAAAACAGTAAAATATACGAAACATCGGGAATAAAAAAATAATAAAAAAAACGCGAGATTAAAAATATTTCGGTCATCATTCTCGTTGAACCCGTCGCATGCGACGAAGGGCTCGGCGAGTAAATTAACCCACAGACACAGCCCACTAAGTTTCTCGCCGGATCTTCTTAGTGGGTCGCGTTTTCGATTCGGTGGTAAATTCTGCGAAGCGCAGCTCTTGCTAGTGTTCGTGTTAGCAACATCGTCAGGTTTGAGCCCTGTGAGCTACTAGTTAAGGTTACGCTTACGACCATTAGCTTAGATAGAAAAAAAATCTTGTCACAATCATCACTATATCGAGGGATAAAAACTTCAAGCGAAATTTCGCTACGCGACATTTATCTTTGTAATTAAATAGAGGTCGGTTTCATTTGTATGGTATCAACAATACATTTTTTGTGAAGATGTTTTTTACAAAATTTTATCTTTAAATATGTCATCTAGATTAAAAAGCCTTTCGCCTATCGATATGTACGAGTAGGTCATATTGTAGCAGACTAATAAAATACAATGCAATCTATATATTAATACGTGAAGCAAAAACTTTGTATCCCTTTTAACGAAAATTGCGCGGACGGAGGAGTATGAAATTTTCCACACTTATAGAGAATATAGAGAAGAAGTGCACAATGCTAATATTTTTTAAAAATAATGCATAAAAGATACATTAAATCAATAAAGAAAACATTACAACACACACTACATACCATGTATTTGACGCACACACGCATGCATACTATTAATTGTCAAACTTTTGTTCTTGACGTCTGTGGTCAAATTGAGAATAGATTAAATATTGTTTGTCTTTTTTATTAATATTTTTTTATAGTGTAGCCTTGGCGAAATTTGTGATTATAGAAGTATAAAATACAATCATAATAGTGTACAAACTTATTATACAATTCTAATTAATTATAGTCGAATTTCGACTACTGCGGGACCTCTAGTTTCAATAAATTCACTCAAGTTTTACCTACATCACTGAACATAAGTGAGACTAATACAGACAAGGTCAATAGGCTTTGTGGAAGTCAGCTTAGACATTTGCGTAACAGGATTATCGATATTCGAAATAAACACTTTTTTACTGGTGGTACGACTTCTTGTGAGTCCGCACGGGTAGGTACCACCGTCCTGCCTATTTCTACCGTGAAGCAGTGATGCGTTTCGGTTTAAAGGGTGCGGCAGCCGTTGTAACTACATTGAGACCTTAGAACTTATGTCTCAAGGTGGGTGTCGCATTTAGGTTGTAGATGTCTATGGGCCCCAATAACCACTTAACACCAGGTGGGCTGTGAGCTCGTTCACCTATCTAAGCAATAAAAAAGATACAAACTAAATAATACAAAATAAATAATAAAAACCGACTTCAACAAAACAAAATGAGAAAATATCATCAATAGGTACAGCCGAAGTCAATTAAAAATGCATTATTAAGTGTGGCTCATAAAATACTGGTCAGGTCTTGATAAATTTTAAATTCACGTGAAGAATTTTCAAAAAGGTAACACACGTAAAAATGCAGTCGAATTGATAACCTCGTCCTTCTTTTGAAGTAGGTTAATAATATGAACTTATTTGACGGTTTCGCTGGTTTCGCGTAAAACGTAAGTGTGATGTCCGGACAAGGACAAGAACGGAAATGGCCAGTGATTATTTAGAACATATCTCCAAACACTGCAAAATTTAATCAGAGCGAAAAAAAAAATTAAAAGAAAAACTAATGAAAAAAATATTGGAATTACATAGATGCCAAGGGGTCCATAGAATCGAGTAAAAATATCCGTGTACTCATTTGTGATTCTTTATTACGACGTAATGAAACCGAATCATTTTTGACAAAGCTGATGAAGAAGTGCCGGTGATGAAAAGTGGATCACGTACGACAAGAACGTGCGAAAAAGGTCGTGGTCAAAGGCCGGTCAGGCTTCACAGACTGTGGCGAAACCCGGGTTAATTCGCAACAAGGTGATGCTGTGTGTGTGGTGGGATTGGAAGGGCATTATTCATTATGAGCTGTTACCACCAGGCAGGACCATCGATTCTGAACTCCACTGCGATCAACTGATGAGATTAAAGTAAGAAGTTGAGAGAAAGCGGCCGGAATTAATCAACAGAATGGGTATGGTTTTTCATCATGATAACGCTAGACCTCACACATATTTAGCCACTCAGCAAAAATTAAGAAAGCTTGGCTGGGAGGTGTTAATGCATCCGCCGTATAGTCCTGACCTTGCACCTTCAGATTTCCACCTGTTTCGGCCTCTTCAGAATTCTTTAGGCAGTGTCAGGTTAACATCACGAGAGGACCAATTGTTGCGGTATTTTGATCAGAAGCCCCAAAATTTCTATAGCAATGGGATCATGTCCCTACCTACAAGATCGCAAAAAGTTATCGAACAAAATGGTACCTACATACTTTAGTTAAATGTAAATAAACTATATTAAAAAGGTTGTGAATTTTCTTAAAATATGCGAAGAAACTTTTCCCCAACCTATCATAATGAATAGTTCGCAGTAATGTTAATTTTTTTAATTCAGATTCTTTTTCTTCTACCTATTCACTGGCCTAAGGGGCTATTACAGCTAGGCGCGGGCGGGTAGGTGAGCTCACGGGCTCAACCTGAAAAATATTGCTAGCCTAACAAGATCAGTGCTTTGCAAAATCTACTACCGGATCGCCACCCACTGAGAAGATCGGCCAAGAAATTCAGTGGGTTGCGTCTATAGGTTAATCTAATCTGATGCTTCAAGGTGAGAGGCGGAGTTCATTTTTTTTCCTACCTAAGCTGATAGCCTTGAGAGCCTTGAGATAGCTATGTCAGCGTAATCTAACAAGTAGGTGAGCTCACGGGGCTCAATCCTGACGACGTTGCTAACATTAACCCCAGCAAGAGCAGTGCTTCGCAGAATCTACCACTAAACGCAACCCACTGAGAAGATCCGGCGAGAAACTCAGTGGGCTGTGTCTGTGGGTTAATTTACTCGCAGAGCCCTTCTTCGCAAGCGCCGGGTTCGACGAGAACGGTGACCGGTGCTTGAGGTACCTAAAAGCACCGTTAATGGATCGGGAGGATCAGAAATGACGTGTGCGGAATTCATGTGCGTGGTTTACAGTTGAATATACTTTAATAGCGCGTCGCTTCACATGAGCCAAATCAATAAACAAAAAGCTGAAATTCGCGTGGACGAACACAGACAGACACATATAAAACAAGGTAGACATTATATCAAATTATGTTTGTGTGATTCGCTTCGTTCTTTGTGTCATAAATACAAGGTACGTATGATCACGTGCGTAAACCTCTGACTCATTTTCTTGTATTTACGATTCACACCAGCTGTGGAAAATCAATGTTTTTCTACATTAATAATTGCATAGATGAACGACCTTAATACAAGTGTTAAGTGTTTACCGGAGTCCATAGACATTACAACGTAAAGACCTCGCTCCTTTTGGGGCATTGTATATTTTCATTTTTTGCAGTCTAGAAATATTTTTATAGTAAATCAGACAGTAGGTAGTTAGTATAATATTCAGATGTCGCCGAATACCTCCTTAGTTGTCTGTGACTACGAAAACTGTATAGTATTCAAAACATCGAAAATAATATGAAGACAATTACAAAATGCGAGATTAGATCGTAAATATAGTATTAATTATATATATGGCTCGCGAAAACCAAAGAAAATATAAATATGTACCCTTCAATTGTAAGTTTTATGAACGCCTATAACGATACGATTGGATCAGCGTCTTATTTATCTAGACTAGTCTATACTAATATATAAATCTACAGTAGTTTTTACGGATGTTCCGTTATAACTACTGAACCGTGTATCCGATTGACTTGAAACTTGGTATCCATGTAGAAAATACATGTAATTAATGGATAGGCTAATATTTATATGAGTGTTGGATTCCCTACACCAGTTGCGGGGGCGTTAATGATGATAATCTTTGTGGGGGTGAGAAATAATAATTTTAATTTTAAATGCCCAGCGAAGCGGACGGGTACAGCTAGTTTACATATAAAATTCACTGATCTTAAATTTTGACTTTTCATGAATAGTGCAATGACTTAACAAGCTTTCGTAAAAGTATCATTAGTGCCATTGTAATAGAGTCTGAATTTAATTTCGAATAGCTCATCCGTTTTGTTTTTATTCTGTTCTTTGTGTTCTGAATTCTTATCATCGTCGTGCATTTATTTTACTAATAATAATAATAATGTGAATCGTGACTTATTGCGTTGTTCCGTTGCCATCATAACTGCTGTTGTTCAAATACCTCAACTGATAAATAAGTGAGTTATTGTTTTCCAATTTGAAACAAAAAAATGTTTTAATACACTAAACGTCACTTCGTTCAAACAAAGTCGAATTTTGCATAATTTATATAAATTTTTCTTGTAGTTTGCAATCATAGTGGCTCTGACTTTTCGATTTCCGCGAATCGTAAGCTTTAGTAAAAATACATAATTTTACGGTTTATAATCAGGCGTTTGTTCTTAACATTTTGATATTATCAGTATTACCAGTCAAATCCGTCCCGTTTCAGAGGTCGATCTCAGATTTGACTCTGATCTGATCAACAAGCTTCAGAGGATCATCCGCTGGACCAATTTGAAGATTTATTTTACAAATTTCATCAAAATCGGCCCAGCCGTTTCGGACTTTACATACAGGGAACATACATACGCACATCAACTTTTATATTATAGTATGAAAGTCAAGCCACCCAACCAAAAGCAAAGCCACCCCTCGCCGAAGACATTTCTATCGCTCATCCCAAATAAAGATAAATCTTTTTGGGAATCTGTGGTGATTATGGCATTTCATTAAGTACATCTTGATGATTATCATGACGGTAGTTGTCAAAACAATGGTTTGTCTTTGCAGCTTGTACGTATATTCTGAACGTGACGTGTGAACTGACGCTTACATTAGAAGTCGATGGTGGAAACAATCTGTCAAGTTTAGTATAGTAGAAAATGGGTGCATACATTTAAAACCATACATCAAATAACTTGGCCGGGGGACGAACCTCCTACAGGGTCCCCGCGCCTGGGGGCCCGCGGGGTGTTGATAGCGGATCGCGAGTTTAAGTACCCCGAATACTAAAGTTTAATGTTTTTTTTTAAATTACCATTTAAGGAAAGCACTTGCGAAAGGAAAACGGAAACAATCTGATAGCAAAATGGAAAGTCTAAAATTACGTTTAGGACACGAGAAAACGCATACATAAATACGTTTATCAAGACTCAGAACGAACGTATAATTCGCCGAAGTCGAAACATGGCTTCTTTGAGAGAGATGAATTTAATATGAAGTAGGTATAAGGGGACGAGGTTGCGCGTTAATAATTCGATATGCTAAAATTAGATCACTTAGTGTGACTTGGCTGAGTATTCATGCGAATATAGACGAGAGTAAAGTCTTGGAGCATGTGGTGTAATAAGATTAAGGGAGTAATAAATAAGTATTTGAATAGTAAAGACGTGTTTCATGTTCGCTGCGGCGTCAATCCTTTATATGGCGACCCTGCCAGGATAAGAGCCTGGAATCTTTTGAACCGTATTTTCATTTAAGTGTTTTTGTTTCGGAAGTCGCAGTACAGTGAGTGAGTGATCTATTCTTTTATGTATAATCGTTTATAGATGAATTCTACTGCCTTAAAAGCGAGGAAAAGGGCTGGAGAGGTCATGCGTCTACAATGTGTGATGGACTTACTAAGTTTAACATAAATTTTCTTTGCCATTTCAATTAAAGTCAATTTTTCTATTGCTCATACACTTCACTAAGTTTTTTATTTTAGTTTTATTTTTATTACATAGATGTTTGGCCGAGATCACGGCCCATCTGGTATTAACTGGTTACCGAAGCCTATAGACACCTACAACGTAAATTCCACCACCCACCTTGAGACATGGGTTCTAAGGTTTCAGTTTTTACAGTACAATGACTGCCCCACCCTTTAAACCGAAACGCATTACTGCTTCACGACATAAATAGGCAGGGTGGTGGTACCTACCCGTGCGGACTCACAAGACGTCTTACCACCAGTTAAAGTACAATTTTAGAAAGCGTTACAAAAAAGTATGCTTCTTATCGCACGAGAACAGCTGAATAAGCTAGCCGGAGTGATGTGGTGATTGGAGATCGCAGAGCGTAATTAACTCCCACCCGTGATACATGAGACAAGTCTCATTTTATTGTATTTTTGTAATTTTATTGTATACACTCCATCATATCGAAACGCATGTGCAGGATATCTCTTGCGGTATCGCCATACCACGCGTGTTGACGTAGCGTGACAAATGACAATCTTACGCAATTATTAATCAGCTGACACGCAAAGCGAACGGTGTCGTGCGTTTCGCAAAATATGTACTTACTACAACACAGTAAGAACTGTGGCGGGCAGCCATCATACAACACAAGATATTTGACAGATGCCTGAATATCGCTTACCACATTTACAAGATAAGCTTACTGGTTTACGATACTTTAACTGGTGGTAGGACCTCATGTGTGTCCGCACGGGTAGGTATCACCACCGCGCCTATTTCTGCCGTGAAGCAGTAATGCGTTTCGGCTTGAAGGGTGGGGCAGCCGTTGTAACCATACTGAGACCTTACAACTTTTATCTCAAGGTGGGTGGCGCATTTACATTGTAAATGTCTATGGGCTCCAGTAACCACTTAACACCAGGTGGGCTGTGAGCTCGTCTACCCATCTAAGTACAAATAAAAAAATAAAAAAGCTTGCATATATAAAAGCTCCGAACAACAACATTCAGACCGTCGGTCTACCGAGCAATATCATCCGCTCGGTGGAAGATCTTACCTTTGTCGTATACCACTCAAAGAACCACGCCTTAAACTCCGGGAGATATTTCGATTTTATTACAAGAACGCATATTTACCTGACAGACTGTATGCGTATTATATTTTGGAAGGTAATGTGAGGCGGTGTGCAAAAAAAAAAACTCAAATATTTGCCGGTGATCAATCACTCTCCGCAAATACACCAAGTGCGATGCACTGTTTTCGATCGTCATCGGAAATGCCACAGGCTTCACGGATCTTGAGGCGTCCTCATGGCAACACATTGCCGATTCGACACGAAATTATAAATATTGATTATTTTTAAACTTATACATTAGCGCTTATATATCTGCCTTCGGTTGTTTAAAGTTTATTCGAAACTAGCGAACCGCCCTCGCTTCGCTTCGGAAACATTAAATTTTATTATTGATAGCTGAGTCCCGCGATGTAACCCGCGGTTATTGTCGTACAGCGGGTAACGCCGCGAGGCGAAGCTAACCTAAAAAAAGTAGTCTAAGTATTTTTATTTTTAAAAAATATTTTTTTTTGGTAATGAATTCAGCGCTAATCTTATCATAGACTATATTAACTTTTCACTTCGATTCACGGAACTAACTTGTACAATAATCCGAAGAAAATATCGGTATGATTTTGGTTCACAAAAATAAATATTGAGATTTATTTTGCGGCTTCTCCAAGTTTCTTTTAAAAGGTGATTTTTATTGAATACTGGCGATCCGCCCTCGCTTTGCTTCGGAAACATTAAATTTTATTATTGATAGCCGAGTCTCGTGATATAACCCGCGGTTATTGTCGTACCGCGGGTGACGCCGCGAGGCGAAGCTAGTCTAAAAAAAGTAGTTTAAGTTACTCCTTATATCATCAGCTACCTATCAGTGAAAGTCCCGTCAAAATCGGTCCAGCCGTTCCAGAGATTAGCCGGAACAAACAGACAGACAGACAAACACAAAAATTGTAAAAAATGTTATTTTGGTGTATGTACCGTATATACATTCATATGCATGTAGCAAAAAGCGGTTATTTCAATATTACAAACAGCCCTCCAATTTTATTTATATGTATAGATAATTCTTGATCACGGGCCGGAGAGAGCTCCTTCTGTATGTGTTCGTATTTGTTTAGCTTAAGGTGGGAAGCGCGCGAGTAATGTGAACGCAAACATCGGCAATGTCATTGACAGTGTAAATAAAATATTGACGTATGAGAATTCACGTCAAGCACCTTAAGCGACTTGCAGAAAAACTGTGGTGGAAAACAGAAATGCCTTATCTAATACAAGGTGTTTAATTTTCTTTTCTATATCTATACTAATATTATAAAGAGGAAAGATTTGTTTGGTTGGTTTGTTTCGAATAGGCTCCGAAACTACTGGACCGATTTGAAAAATTCTTTTTCCATTAGAAACCGACATTGTCCCTGATGAACATAGGCCTCTTTTTTTATTTTTTTTATTTTATTTTTTTGTTTTCATGTGTGTTTTAATGTTTCCGAAGCGAAGCGAGGGCGGGTCGCTAGTTCTCGATAACCCTAAAGCTATCGGACAAATTCAGGAGAACTGTTTTTCTCTCTTCTTATTTATAACTATACTGAGACCTTAAAACTTATATCTCAAGGTGGGTGGCGCATTTACGTTGTAGATGTATATTGGCTCCAGTAACCACTTAACACCAGGTGAGCTGTAAGGTCGTCCAACCAGCCAAGCAACAAAAATAAAAAAATTGGAAACAAACTTCAATAAAATTAATAATGTGGCTGTCACGGGCAGTGTAAATCCCCATTCTAATTGAAATTGATGACCACATATAAAACACACAAAGTCGAACACAAGACCTCTTTTTTTTAAGTCGGTTAATAACTCTAGTACTCACTGGTCATGGTCGTCGAGCAGCCGCCGGTCCACGTACTGCCTGGTGGGTGGCGCCAGCAGACGCTGGGTGTCCGGCGCGCAGGCCCGGGCGAAAGCTGCCGCTGCTTCGGCCGCCGCGTCCTCATCGTACAGCGACGCGTCGTCCTCGGCTGAGCAAAACATATAAGCGTCACTCGAAAGCTATAAACACTGAAAAGGCGGCTCGACATGAGAACCCTCTTGTCGTGACCGCTGGAAACTACATACCGATCGTGTAGAACGAATGGTAAACAGTCGACGTCGCCCAAAGCACGTCATTACGGATCATCCCGATCCATTAACGGTGCTTTTAGGTACCACAAGCACCGGTCACCGTCCTCGTCGAACCCGTCGCTTGCGACGAAGGACTCGACGAGTAAATTAACCCTCAGACATAGCCCACTGAGTTTCTCGCCGGATCTTCTCAGTGGGTCGCGTTTCCGATCCGGTGGTATATTCTGCGAAGCACGGCTCTTGCTAGGGTTCGTGTTAGCAACGTCGTCGGGTTTGAGCCCCGTGAGCTCACCTAATAGTTAAGGTTACGCTAAAATAGTCTCTCAAGGCTCTCAGCTTAGGTAAAAAAAAGGGCAAGCAATGTATTATAAAAAAAAATTACAATTGAATTTTTAGAATGTAAATGTAAGGACCACAAATGTCCTCATAACAACTAATAATAATATGTATGTGTTAGCGATAATTTTATTGCAGTGATGCTACGTCAGTCTCGGGATTGTGGGGCTGTCAATAGCACCGTTAGGTTGTAATCTCAATACTGGATCCCGTCCTATTGTCAGGACGGGTACCGGCGACGGCGAGCCTGCGGCGCGCATTGTGCGGTACCGTAGGTTTCGTGGAGTCGGAGTGCTGGAGCTCGATGGGGTTTAGTCGGTAGTCGGTTTTGCGGGGCGGGTCCTGCGTGGTAGACGCCGCGCAGCGCCTCGCGCGCCTTTCTCAAGGCGTAGTCTCCCGGTAGGAATCGGAAGAGGAGGAGGACTTTGGTCTTCCTCTTCTTCTCTGGAGGCGCCGGAGTCCGACATAACCCAGTCTATTACCCCTCTCGACCGGGTATCCGTAAATGGATTCCCCAGCGTTAAAAAAAAACAAAGGTTGTAATCTCAATATACATTAGTCACTTAACTGAACACGTGTCTAATAATAATAATTAAAAAAAAATCCTTGCCCGATATAGAGACTCAACATAAACTAGCTTGATGTGGTAATTAAGATATAAATTGTGTGTATTTTATATTTTAATTATGTTATAATCGAAGCTTCGGCAATAATGTAATGACAATAAAATATACGGGATTTTAATCGGTAAATGTAGTTTTGATTATGTTTACGAAACGCAATTTCTGAAGGAAATACTAGATATATATTTAGAGGTGAAGCACTGTTTGGTATAAGCGACATTTATCTTTGTAATTAAATGTGCGTTTTATTTGGTATTAGCATCAACAGTTCAATGTTTTTAATTGAATTCGAATAGCTGAAGATTTCTGTTTGTTATGTTATATTTTTCAAATTTTAAACTTTAAAAGGCTCTCCTGTAAAGTTGCAGAAGTGTCGTTTAAACCACCAATAGCTTTTCACCCGTCGATATATAGCTTTATGTGGTCTTTAAAAAAAGTTTACAGATGAATGAATGGCTTCTTTTTATTCTCGTCTGTCCAAAAATGGTCAACACTTCTAAATGCACACACGGATTTCGACATAAGATGATATCGTCAGAATCCATCATCCAGAGTCACAGTTGGTTATCATTTTAAATTTTGGTTCATTTTAGCTCAGTTTCTGCTTTTTGTTTATTAAGTTGAAAAATATTATAATCTCATTTTTTATGCTTACACATGTGGGTAAATTGGTGATCGGATGATTTATAGTGTGATTTAGAAATACTTTTTAAATGTAATAAAAAAATTCTTGGCCTTTTCCTTTTGATTGCCAAATTGAGATTTGGCATTTGCTTACGACCGAGCTATGCTGATAGCCTTGAGAGGCTATTTAAGCATCTCCTTTGACCTCACGGAGCTCAAGCCGGGTGTGTTGCTAGCACTGACCCTAGCAAGAGCAGTGTTTCGCAGAATCTACCACCAGATCGGAAACGCGACCCACTGAGAAGATCCAGCGAGAAACTCAGTGGGCTGTGTCTATGGGTTAATTTACTCGTCGAGCCCTTCGTCGCAAGCTACGTGTTCGGCGAGGATGGTAACCAGTGCTGACGTCAACCCTCCTTGGGTTATATCTCTAAAATATCATCGCAACGTGCTTGTAGGGAGGGATTTTTCTGTTTCTTCTTTTGTTATTTCTTTAACTTTATCCGTTTTTGGTTTCATGATTTGTATTTTATTATTATAAATATTTATACTAAATTTTAGACTTTCTTACTAGACTACGAAAATATAAAAATATTTTAGTTTTACGGTATTTTCTTAATAATCTCGAATAATATGCAGAAACAAACGAACATGAATACCTATGCCAATTCAATTGAACATACTTTATAACATAAAACTGTCTTCTACACAGACGTTCCAGACTTTAATTTTCTTTGTCCTGAGCTGATAACAAACAGACATAAAACCGAATACTGGTGAATTTTAAATAATCTGCATTGCGGAATTCTTATCATTTTATAAATACGTTCCGACCATACATACTTGTGCATACGTTGTCATCAGTAATGTGTGTCATCATTTATTTATCACTCATAACTAAACGCGAGAATCATTGTGTACTAACCGAAAATCTTTTAAACGAACGAACACGAATGGAGCGTCTCGATGTAGCGACACATGTGAGTGGACGAGCTCACAGCCCACCTGGTGTTAAGTGGTTACTGGAGCCCATAGATATCTACAACGTAAATGCGCCACCCACCTTGAGATATAAATTCTAAGATCTCAGTATAGTTACAACGCCTACTCCACCCTTCAAACCAAAACGCATTACTGCTTCACGACAGAAATAGGCAGGATGGTGGTCCCTACCCGCGCGGACTCATAAGAGGTCCTACCACCATTAATAAAGTTTAAAGTTAGTGGCACGTTCATTTAAAGAAAGTAAAATTTGTTTTGTCTGCACTATGTCTACAATAGCATCACCACGTCTCGTCTCGTGGGTTTTGTAAAAAGTGACTACTAAGGGATTGGCCAGCATCATTCTCTGATTGTGTGTGATGTGTTACCAATCAGCATTTACTGGTAGTGGGGGTGACAGATGCCACCTTCCCGTTGTGGGCGGCGGCATTAATGTTGTGCTTAGTGGTCTCCAATATTACTCGACGCCAAGTAGGTATTAGAGTCCTTGGACATCACCAAGGTAAAGAAACCATCAATGTCAAGGTCGAGCTTTTAAGCATTTTACGTATTTTATAACGAGTTTCCCTCTCTCCAAACCGGAAGCTTCATCATTAGCATTACCATTATCATTAAGGAGAATAGTTTAGATTCTCACCACCGACTAAAGGTCCGCTACCATAGTGTTCAGTTACCTAATGTCAACCGCTTGCTAGTTACTGGTCTTTAAAGAATTCACTTTCAATAATAAATATGTGTATTACTAGTATGATGGTCAGTTAGTGGAATTAGGTGAGCTAATATAACTAAACATCAAAGAACAGTGACCAAAATTAGAGACTTCTTTACGACAACATATTTTTTCGGGATAACGTCCAGGTATGTTTAAAGTTACACTTTATTTTTACAATACAATAATCGAATCGATTTCGTGTTTTAGTTTCTCAAAATTTACAAGAAATCTTTTGGTAAGTAAATAGTACTGTCAACTTACGGTCGTATTCGAATCCTTCGTTTAACATGTTATCTTTGACGTTTGACGCACACTGACATTCAAAATGGCGGATTCGGCGGGAAAACAACTGTCAGTTTCGCTTTTCAAGAAACCGTTCTCATTAAATTTCCACTGTTTCAAGCACGATAAACTGTAGTTATGTTAAAAGGATACCACATTTTTTCACGTTTAGATAATGGCAAATAATCCTCAGTGTACATACTTAGAACTAAACAAATATATTATTCAATTAAGCCACGAGTAGGTCTTGTCCGGTCCGGTTACTAAGCCAACAGTTTATTCACAGAACTCTAATGATCTAATAATTTATTTAATTAGTATTAAAATGAAGAAAGAACAATCGTGTTTTAAATTGTAACAAAAAAGACTAACATTGTCTCTAAGTAGGTCATGTTAATTAGATGCTGTAAATTTCTTCTTGCGTTTACACATCTGCTGTCACCGTAGATTACAATGGTTTTGAAAATATGCACTTTTTAAATGTAGATATGGAACATAACATTGGCTGCGTTAGTCTGTGGTAGAGCATGATCCACCATCAGCTTTATAGAAAACAGCAAAGCTTTTACCGTCCAAAAACAGCCTTTCTTATTCATCACTATAAATTTTCAATGACAAATTGCAAGTGACCTGCACTGAATTTGACCTTCGACGTTTTCAAAACGCGAATCCAAATTGTTCGGGGTCATCCATCATTTTAACACTACACCAATAACGCCTTAAAATTTCCTTTATACAAATACAAAATCCATGAGAACCAGTCACTAAAAGTCACGTTCGCGTTTGTTTGAAATTTAGTTTTATAACGACTAATATGTACGCCTATCTCACTATTATTTTTTCTGTGTGCTCAAGCTGAGCGTTCTAGGTTAAATGCGATCCTTATTGCCGAAAAAAAAAACCAGATAGCACGCGCGTGTTTATAAATGCATGTGTGTTTAATGCGGGGGGCGGTACCTGTCGGGTTTTGTCATGATTTTAATGTTTTATTTGTGGCATTCTAATTACTGGACATAGAGAGAGTGCGCCTATGAATATTTAAGTTGCGCAGCTTGTATCTCTCAGTGAGCTGTCTCAGTTAAGTTCATCCGAAATATGACTAGTTGAAGTCGCCGTGGCCTAAAAGATAAGACGCCCGATGCATTCGTATCTAGCGATGCAACGGTGTTTAAATTCCGCAGGCAATTACCAATTTTTCTAATGAAATACGTTAACTTAAACTTACTTAACAAATGTTCACGATTGACTTCCACAATCCACGGTGAAGGAATGACAACGTGTAATAAAAATCAAACCCGAAAAATTATAATTTGCGTGGTGGTAAAACGTCTTGTGAGTCCACAAGGGTAGGGACCACGACCCTGCCTATTTCTGCCGTGAACCAGAAATGCGTTTCGGTTTGAAGGGTGGGGTAGCCGTTGTAATTATACTGAGACCTTATAACTCTTGTCTGAAGGTGAGTTATATTGTAGATCTGGGACGCCTCCCTGGGACCTGGAAGCGGAGGCGCTCGCTGCGAATTACGCGTGGCGATGCGATCTCCGCTCCAGGGGGGAGCCGCGTCCCGGCGCGGCGGAAATTCGAGCGCGGAAGCTTCAATCTCGGCGTGCCGTGCTCGATGCGTGGTCTCGCCGCCTGGCGGACTCTGCCTACGGACGACGGACTGTCGAGGGATCCACCCGGTCCTCTCGGACTGGGTGAATCGCGGCCGAGGGCGTCTCACCTTCCGAGCGACGCAGGTGCTCACGGGACACGGCTGTTTCGGTCGCTACCTGCACCTCGTCGCCCGGAAGGAGCCGACGCCGAAGTGCCACCACTGCAGTGGCTGCAACGAAGACACAGTGGAGCACACACTCGCATACTGCCCCGCTTTCGCGGAACAGCACCGCGTCCTCGTTGCAAAAATAGGACCGGACTTGTCGCTTCCGACCGTCGTGGCTACGATGCTCGGCAGCGACGAGTGGCAGGCGATGCTCGACTACTGTGAGTCCACCATCTCGCAGAAGGAGGCGGCGGAACGGGAGAGGGAGAGCTCTTCTTCCCTCTCGGCGCCGTGCCGTCGCCGCCGAACCGGGTGTCGGAGGAGGGCGTTTGTTCAGCTCCGGCTCCTATGAGGAGGCAGTCTCCTCCCGGTGATGGCCAGGGGGCGACCTAAGGGGGTTGAGGCTGCGCCGCACGCTACCGTCACTCTAGCGCGCTGGCACCAGGAGGACGGGACGGCGCGTCGGCGGCTGCGGACTGCGATGCGGGCCGCATTTTCGTCGTTGCTGTCGTCGCCGAACATACTGTGGAAGAGCAACCCGGTCGGCGGTGTATCGCGTTCCGACCCGGCAGGCTGGTTCTGGCCCAGCGGGGTATCCCGGAACACCAGCGGCATCGCCCGGGCGGCCTGGTAGGGCCGCCGTACCGCGGAGACCGACGTCGTTGGTCGTCGACTATCGCTTCGACGACCCGTCCGTCGGGCGTCCTCGGGGTGTCGCCGCGTGTCTGGTTGTATGGTTGATCGCGGGAACCCCCCTACTCTGACCGGGTTTTGACCCCGGACGGAGATCGGACGTCGGGTGTAAGAGTGCAGGGGTCGTTTAGTGGGTGGGCCCTAAAACTCCTTGGGCCCGCGGTCTGCTCTCAACACCTGCAGATCGTTGAGTCTCACATACCCCGCGCGCCCCCTAGGCACGGGGACCACGTAGGGGATTCGGCCCCCGGCCCGAAAAAAAAAAGAAAAAAAAGAGTTATATTGTAGATGTCTTTGAGCTCCGGTAACCAGTTAACACCAGGTGGGCTGTGAGCTCGTCTAACCATCTAATCAATGAAAAAAGTGTCCTTTGCAACGTATAACTGACTCCGATTGCATTCAATTAATTATCACTCACAATTATTTTACTAAAAATGGAAGTTTGGACCCCTGCTAAAGCCATATCAATGCAATTACAGGTTTTTAGGAGAATGTTGAGACTTCAACATAGGGGCAGCGATAATATTATCTTATTACACACACCACATCTTACCACACCCTGTATTCATTTCTCTAGAGTATTGTTAATATGTCCCTTTAGTATACACATAATAAGACTGAAAATGCTATTTCGATATTGTGTTTTCAATATTTACGTAACGTGAATTTATTTGCATTCGAAAGAAAAAACAATTGTGCTAATCTAATTTCTCGATTTCAATCAAATAAAAAATTAAAAAATCACAACGGTCGCTTTAATTAATAAATTCATATCTTCATTTTAATTTAATCACATAAATTCATTTATTTTGTTGGGTAGGTACGTCACAGCCTTTGTGTTCGATGACCATGGCTGCGTCAATCATCAGTATTCATTGAGGTGGATGTTTGAGTGTTTTGAAGACTTTTACACGAATGTTACTTAAAGATTATCGTCAGCGTACCTTTAGGCTTTTCCTTCAGCTCGATGTCAACTTTAACTGGCACAACATCCATTGCGTAGCGAGTGAACAGAACACGGACACGACACTACGAAGTCGATCGATACAACTGATGCGTCAATATCCGATAACGACATTTATATTCGGTTTTATCTGAAGATAATTCGGAATGGGATGGTCGTGATAACAGCGCTAGCGTCCCCGTTTTGTGGTAATTAGTTCTAAGTGTGCGTAATTAGTTTTTGTGATTTTTTCTTGTTCTACAATTATTATTTTATTGCCCTTGCAGGCAGCCGAGCGTACGGCCCACCTGATGGTGAGTGGTTACCGTCGTCCATGGACTTCAGCAATGCTAGGGGCCGAGCCAAGCCGCTGCCTACCGCTTAATACTCTCCACAAGCCTCTTTTAAAGAAGGACATGTCATAGTGCTCAGAAAACACATCTACTACGAATCGTTCGTGCGTTCTGAATTGGAAGGTGATGCGCTTCTGCAGTATAGTTGATAAATCAACTGTGAATATATCAAGTTGGGCGATGGAATTATCTTTGTATTTAACAAAAAGCGAACTGAAAATCGTCCGGATTCAGAACGCCCGTAACATTGAAAAAAATATTACGGATAATATTTTCTTTTCTAAGTTAGTTCGGCAGTAGGCCACGATCAAACCTAAGTTTAATATTGAACGCCACGTAACTGACACAATAAATCTATTAAGAAATAAATAAAAAAATTGGTACAGCAAAGAAGCCAACGGCCAAAATAAGAAGGGCTGTATTTATTATCGTTATAAAGCTTAGCACAACTCTGCATTCAAATCAAAGAACTAAGTCTCGGGTTTGCAAACTATATAATGAGTTTCCAAACAAAATGTTTAAAAATCTATGATTTTCATTTTTTTTCATTTTCTTTATAAGCACGTTTAAAAACTGTAAAGGGTTCGTAGCGTCAGAATTTATGTAATAAAAATAAAAACCGTAAAAATAGTTTTAATTATGTTTACGAGACGTGAAACCCAAAGACAATAAATATTATTGCAATAAAACACCCTACCAAAATACTTATATTAAGTTGTCCAGAAGCCGGATGTACCTTAATTCCTCCGAGAGCGCATAAATCAGGTGACGTCATTTGTGCGTCATCTGATTTTTATCGTTACATTCAGAGTAAAGCAAAATTAGTCAAAACAATATTTTTCGATAATTTTTATTATTTACCGTATCCGAAATTATCGCTCTAAATTAGAGCAATTATTATCAGTTAAAGATAACAATCTATGTAAGTTTTTTTTATTGCCGTGTAGGCAGACGAGCATACAGCCCACCTGATGGTGAAAGGTTACCGTCGCCCATGGTCGTCAGCAATGCCAGGGTCAGAGCCAAGCCACTGCCTACCGTAATCTCTTATAGTTTGTGATTGTAAAGGATATCGGAACTAAGAGAAAATTGAATACATATAATGCATTTGTTTTGAAGGTATTCAATTTAAATACCAAAAAACATGTTAGAAAATATGGGCCTAATTGAATTCCCTTGAATACTAATAGTATTTTAGGTGGCCCACTAGTTCATTAAGTAATGTTTTTCAATCGTAAATACCTCTAACTTGAACAGGCCCGTGTTAATTGATTTTAATGATTAATGTACTCAATATAACATTAAACATATCGTTTATAATTACGCAATATTCTAAGTTCAATTAAAAAAAATTGCAATCAGGAATCGTAAACAAGTTTGGTTGTTCAATCTGTGATACTGTTGAAAATAATCTTCAATCATATGAGTAGTATCCGTATCGGTAGTGTGAATCATGATTTTATTTGTTATTTTAGTAGAAATCAATCAGAATTGGATTGGTCTCACGATTTTAGCATAATATAAACCTGATTTTATGACACTACGGAGCGGTCTAACGGTGTAAATCGTAACTATTCAAATTGATTATGAAAACGTTAAATTTCATTTTTGTAGATGGCGCTAGTGAATGTCTCGCTTAACCTCTTGTAACTATTATCAATTTTAGGTTATTAAATTTAATACATACTAATTAGAAGTGAAACTACAATGTGGTACGTTTACGAGTTTAATAACGTCATCATAGTCACAGAAATGTCTTGTTATTTTTTGACCTCCAAAGACCTTTTGAATAATGGGAATCGATTTCTGTAACCGTTGACCATGTCATGTTGTGATTAGGCTCAATGATAACGAGTGAACAAAATAATATGCAAACTTTTTTTTATTTTTATTGCTTAGGTGGATGGAGGAGCTCACAGCCCACCTGATGTTAAGTGGTTACCGGAGCCCATAGAGATGTACAACGTAAAACGCGCCACCTACCTTGAGATATAAGTTCTAAGGTCTAAGTTTAGTTACAACGGCTGTCCCACCCTTCAAACCGAAACGCATTACTGCTTCACGGCAGAAATAGGCAGGGTGGTGGCACCCTCCCGCGCGGACTCACAAGAGGTCCTACCACCAGTAAACCTAATGTGTGTGTGTAACGACGTTAATGTGATGCACCAACGTGTTCTTACAATGTGCGTTTACAGTCCACTGGGACCAGTAATGGATTTACGCCTTGGCCCGTGTGGTCCCGGCGTAGGGCGACATGATTTGAGGGGCGGCAATGTTTTTGAAATGCCAAAATTTCAGAATCGAAAGAAAGTAAAGACACAGTCTCATTTGCAAATGAGTTCATATTAATTTCTATAAAAAAAAAATTGAATCACAATTAATAAAATTTATTATAGCATTAAGGGCGGTAATCAGGGCATAGGGCGGTATCAAGCCTAAATCCAACACCAGCTGGGACACGTACCGTCGCGGATGAGAGGGTTAATAATGATCCGAATCCTCAGGTACTGGCGCGAACCCGCCCGTAATAGTTCCTACCAAAAGAATTCTCGTACCGTTAAGTCAGCAATCTACGTGCATTATACAGAGGCACTGAACAAGAAAAATGCGTGAAGTTTTTCGTGCTTTAACCCAATTTTTTTTTATTGCTTAGATGTGTGGACGAGCTCACAGCCCACTTGGTGTTAAGTGGTTACTGAAGTCCATAGATAGTTCTAAGATCTCAGTATGCTGCCCTGCCCTTCAAACCGAAACGCATTACTGCTTCACGGGAGAAATAGGCAGGGTGGTAGTACCTACTCGCGCGGACTCACAAGAGGTCCTACCACCAGTAATTACGGCTGAGCGGCGGAGTTAAATTTCTTTTGTTCCTACCTATTCTATTCAATGGGTAACACTAGATTCCCCGAGCGAGTAGGTGAGCTCACGGGGCTCAAACCGGAGTGTTGCTAACACTGACCCTAACAAGAGCAGTGCTTTGCAGAATCTACCATCGGATCGGAAACGCGACCCACTGAGAAGATCCGGCGAGAAACTCTGTGGGCTGTGTCTGTGGGTTAATTTACTCGTCGAACATTTCGTCGCAACCGACGGATTTGACGAGGACGGTGACCGGTGCTTGGGGTACATAAAAGCACCGTTAATGGATCGGGAGGATCCGAAATGACGTGTTTAGAGCGACGTCGACTGTTTACCATTCGGTCCGCAGGATCGGGTATGTGCGAAATTCAATAGTGAAAATGTATCTCCTTTGGAATGAGTTTTGAGATTGTTTCTTGACTACAGTGTTGTAGTACTGACGTGTGACGTCACATTATCGTCGTCGATGGCTGGTACTACGGAAACTGGGCGTTTAGCAATGCCATGATTTAACATATTTATTTTGATCTAAATGGATGGACGGGGTCACGATCCATTTGGTGTTTAGTATCGATAAAGCTTTTGGTTATATCCCATTGCAGTGAAACGGCCATAAGCTCCTTTGGGTTAAAGACGTTTATGGTATCCTTACCGACGATTATGTGCGATATACATATATTGACTGACAACTATCCTGACAGTCAGGCTAATAAACTAAGCATGACCTTCGTGACATTTGATCGGACGAGACATTCATCCCGAGAATTCCGGACTGACTGAATACTGAGCCCGGAGGAAGACCTAACTTGTATCGATAAAAATAAAGTCCTGTCTGACAAACAATCGTTGTCGGTCTATCTTGTGGGAGGTCTACCCACGCTACGTCTTCCGATATGTGGTCGCCACTCAAGAACTTTCCGGCCCCAACGGCCATCCGTTCTTCGAGTAATGTGGTAAAACAGCTTTACAACTTATATCTCAAGGTGGGTGGCCCATTTACGTAGTAGATGTGTATGGGCTCCAGTAACCACTTAAAACCAGGTGGGCTGTGAGCTCCACACATCTAAGCAATAAAATAAAAAAGGTGCAAGTGTGGTGTTGTGTGGTGTTGCGGGCGGTGCGTACGTACCGTCGCGGTGCGGGTGCTCGTGCGGGTTGTGGATGATGCGTATCCGGCGGTCGTGGTGCAGCGGCTCGCCGGCGCGGCCGCCCGCCTCCCGCAGCCGCCAGCGTGCCGCGTCCTGCTCGCGCGCCGACCGCGGGAAGTACAGCGGCGCCACCGCGCCCAGCAGCGACGCGTCCACCGCGCCCGCCGCCACCACCACCAGCTGCGGCTGCGCGTTGCCCTCCAGGTAGCGCCGGATCGTGCCTGCCGACAGATCCTTCGAATGAGCGGCGCCCCGCTCGAACCGCTGCGTTCATCTTTTTTTTTGACGTGACAACGTCTTAAAATTCGATGGAGCCGGCTGCACGCACGAAAAAACATGACTCATTGAGGCGTTCCATTTAAGGCTTGAAGTGCAAGCGAGAGCGCGCAACGAGCGACAAAGAGGCACAATCGGCCTCCGCGTTCGACATTTGTCTCTCTCCTACTTGAGAGAGCGATGCATCCGCGTGGAAAACTGCTATACAATAATACATTTACATGTTTTCGCCAAGTATGAAGTTCAGTGAAAAGTAAATGTGGTGTCAATTGTCCATACAAAATATCTATCAAACAAATAAAACTAAAATTTTCTTTTGAAAAATGAAACCATTCCATCAGTATTTACGTATGACGTTGTCACATTCAACTATCGTCAGTAAACCGACTTTACAGACAACCGGTTTTTTTTAAATGGATTTTATGACCTGGTAACTAAGACCTTTAAGTCATGTCTTATTAGAATTTATATTCTTATTTTTATGAATAATGATAATATGGAGTGAAATGAAATGAATATAATTAATTTGAGACATTAATCAACTGGGATGAAATGAAATGAAATCCGATGATATGGGATGAAATATAATCTCAGTAAAATGATGGTCATTTTCTGAGATTTTTTCATTGAACTTTTTGAAGGATCCCGAGAAGTTACGTCCAGCGGCTATGTTTCATTTTCCTACATTTGTACACTTTCACAGATATTAAACAATTGATCTTAGTTACCAGGTCATAAAATCCCTTAAAAAAAGAAAAATATCGATGAACTTCCACGGAATGAGAGGGAGCTAAAAGATGAAGACAGCAGTGGTACGTACGTAGCGCGACGTGCGCGGCGACGTCCGGCGGGAAGTTGCGGCGCTGCGTGTTGAGCACGCACAGCGCCAGCGAGCGCGCGCCCAGCGAGCCCGCCGCGTGCAGCACGTTCCTGGACAACGGACGAAGCAAATATACATACAACAACACATCATCTATACATATAAGACATAATTATGTTACGGTAAAAGTAGATATTGCGGCAAATGTACGCATTTTCCGGTAAATGTGCACATTAGCCCCCTCGTTTGGGTAATTAATCTGCGTTCAACTAACATTTACAATTTCAAAGAAGGAAAATGTACATTGAATTCACAATGACCATGTCGTTTTGGTAAATGTGAGCATGGCATACAAAATACGAAATAGCAAGTGCTAGTAATATGGTGCGCATGCGCACCACTACAACCTAACCTAACCTACGAATTATTATATAATATGCAAAGAAAAGTATGTTTTGTTTGTCATTTACATTTTTTAATTAAAATAATTTTCGTTATTAAAGCCTTTTATTTTGTTTATTTAAATAAATATTTTATTACTGCAACAACATTATTAATTTATTTTTATTCCAATTTTTCTTATTACATGAAGGTAAGAGTATACATTTACTAAAACGTGAAGGCAAGAGTACACATTTGCCGAAAAATGTACTTATACATTAAATTCAGTTCACATATACCTAAATTGTTGGCAAATGTGAACATTTCCCAAGAGTGTACATTAACCGTAACACATACACTGCGGCCGTCAACCGAGCTCGTGCGGATAGGCAATGCCGCCCTGTGTGTTTCTGTCGCCGAACAGCGATACATTCCAGCATGCGGGGGTGTCTTGTCAGTAGTTGTCAGCCGTAACACAACAGACTTAACTGACTCGGTGGTGCAATAGTTAGTGACCCTGACTGTTACGCTAAGGGTCACAGGATTCCCACATTCGGCCGTCTGGTGTAGTGGTAAGTGACATGGTCACTACACAAGGGGGTCGCGGGTTCGAATCCCGCCAAGGGAAGATATTTGTATGATAAATATAAATGTCTTTTCCAGGGTTATGGATGTATATTAAATATATGTATGTGTATAATAAAAATCTTACATTTATATCCGTTATCTGGTACCTGTAACACAAGTTCTTTACGAACTTATCACGGGACCAGTTAACATGGCGTGATTGTTAGTAAATATTTATTTATTTCTTGTAGACAAACGAGCATATGATCCACCTAATGGTGAGTGGTTACCATCGTCCAATGCCAGGGGCAGAGCCAAGCCACTGTCTACCGTTCTTTTTAAATACCCATAGCGAGTGGGTTTCGAGAACATACCACCTAAAGCAAACTATTTTTGGTTAATTTGACGACACGTTCCGGTGTTTCACATTAAATACAAGTCATTTTAAATAATGTAAGGAAAATTTTGGAAGCGAATAATCAGTACGGGCTCAGAAACAGTTTGGAGTTTCATTGTGTATTGAAAATCGCACGTACTTGTAGCAGTTGTGCAGCGAGCTCTCGGCCGCGGTGTGGTACTTCAACACGTACTTCGGGCAGACCGTGTGGATGACGTGCCGGCACTGCAGACCGAACCCCGGCGTCACCACCACCTCGCCGGTGCGGCACTCTGGAAACACACATCTTCAGTTGAGGTACGTGACTGGAGGATTCATTATTACATAACTAGCGACTCGCCCTCGCTTCGCTTCGGAAACTGTAAATTATTATTGATTTCTCCACTATTTAATGGATGTTATTATACATATAAACCTTCCTCTTCAATCACTCTATCTATTAAAAAACCGCATCAAAATCCGTTGCGGAGTTTTAAAGATTTAAGCTTACATAGGGACAGAGAAAGCGACTTTGTTTTATACTATGTAGTGATACGTTAAATTCTTAATGACGTCATTGTTTTCAGCTTTGAGTTTATTTCATCCTTATCATCGGCCCATAGACATCCACTGCTGGACATAGGCCTCACCCAAGGTTCGCCATAATGACCGGTTTTGTGCATCATGACAAGATTTAGGTGGCAGTGGCCAGAGCTACTAGAACAGATGGCCACTGAAGCAGAAAAGTTCTCGAGTGGCCATTAAAAGTTTTATTTTATTTTATTGCTTAGATGGTTGGACGAGCTCACAGCCCACCTGGTGTTAAGTGGTTACTGGAGCCCAAGGACATCCACAACGTAAATGCGCCGCGTACCTTGAGATATAAGTTCTAAGATCTCAAGTTTAGTTACAACGGCTGCCCCGCCCTTCAAACCGAAACGCATTACTGCTTCACGGCAGAAACAGACAGGGTGGTGGTACCCACCCGTGCGGACTCTCAAGAGGTCCTACCACCAGTAATTACGCAAATTATAATTTTGTGGATTTGATTTTTCGATAGTGGTAATTTAAGTTTATATAAAGAAACAGCGGAATGTTTATTTGAAATCGTAATAAATTGGAATGAAATTGAATGAAACCAAATAAAATGAAATAAAGTCCCAGTAAAATTGTACATAGCTACTGAGAATTCAGTGGAATATTTTAGCCGTAGATTTAAGAAAAGTTTCTTTCATAAGAAATATCAAATTTTAAGAAAACATCCAGAGAATTTTTTTAATTACTATCGGCTGTCACAAGCCAGATTCGATAAGATTTAACACGTCATTTCGGATCCTCCCGATCCATAAGGGCTCAGTGAGTAAACTAACAGCTCACTGAGTTTCTCGCCGGATCTTCTCAGTGGGTCGCGTTTCCGATCCGGTGGTAGATTCTGCGAAGCACGGCTCTTGCTAGGGCCAGTGTTAGTAACGTCGTCAGGTTTGAGCCCCGTGGAATCAACTACTTGTAAGGGTTACGCTATAATGGCCTCTCAAGGCCATCAGCTTAGGTAGGAAAAAAAAAGATAAAATTTTGCTCAGTATGCGTCCATGATTCACCTTCATAGGTACAAAATTTCGCAAATGTATTTCCCATTTCAAAAAACCGCCCGCGTTTACACATATTGCGTATACGCTCACCCAGTTCGATGGATTACAAATTTTGCTGCGGTTTTTTTTCGCGGTTTTAAAATCAATCGCGGGATAAAACTGCAAATGCGGCTATTTGTATTCGTTTTCCTATTTCATAAACTTACACGGTTTTGAATGGCTGCAGCTTAGCCGTAGAGCGGCCTAGGCCTATCTGCTACAGTTACATCTGTGGCTTCCAGGAAAAAGCCTTTGACAAAAAACATAAGACCGGGTATTAGTTACTGGTATTTACTGGTGGTTGGACCTCTTGTAAGTCCGCGCGGGTAGGTACCACCGTCCTGCCTATTTCTGCCGTGAAGCAGTAATGCGTTTCGGTTTGAAGGGTGGGGTAGCCGTTGTAACTTTACTTGAAACCTTAGAACTTATATCTCAAAGGTGGGTGGCGCATTCGCGTCGTAAATGTCTATGGGCTCCCGTAACCACTTAACACCAGGTGGGCTGTGAGCTCGTCCACCCTTATAAGAAATAAAAAAAAATTTAAAAACTTGCACACCATGTGCCCGGAGTATGATCTCCTCTTTCAGATCCGGACCAGCCACTTGCATGATGCGGTCGCTGACTTCATTGCTCTCTGTCAGCGTCTCGTCCGTGGTGTTGGTAATTGCGTCCACTCTCAAGCTTGTTATGTCGCCTTGCCTGGAATCGAGAAAGGGCATATATTTAGACCATCCCAATAAAAGTACTTTTATTTTTACTGGTGGTAAAGTTAATATTACTGGTGGTAGTATTATTACTGGTAGTAGGACCCCTTGTGAGTCCGCGCAGGTAGGTACCACCACCCTGCCTATTTCTGCCGTGAAGCAGTAATGCGTTTCGATTTGAAGGGTGGGACAGCCGTTGTAACTATACTGAGACCTTAGAACTTATTATATCTCAAGGTGGGTGGCGCATTTACGTTGTAGATGTCTATGGGCTCCAGTAACCACTTAACACCAGGTGGGCTATGAGCTCGTCCACCCATCTAAGCAATAAAAAAAAAACTCGAAAATGAATTGTTGATGAAGAAAAAGTTGCAGCAGCCTTTAATGCATAGGAAAATCTGGTAGGAATTGAAATATGTCACACTTTATAGACGTTATCTTACAGTGAACTTCTTCGAGCTCGACTCGACGTTGCGTGGCAGAATGGTCATTCAAGGGAAAGTGATATATCAGAGTCGATTTATTAGTTAATCACTCTTTAAGTGAGATCGATCAATGGTCTTGTACTTGAAACTTGGGACTAGTTTATAGTAAGTAGACAGTCATAAAAGGCATTATCATCAAAAGCCCCAACAATGGTTCCTCCCGTTGGCGTGGCACTGGGCTCCTACTCATCCAGTTCTTGCAGGCTATTTTCGATGTGGCCGTGTCCATATTTACATACTACACCTCAAGGATTAGTCATTGCACTAAAACGGCATTAGGTAATGATCTGCTTTAGGTCATTGTGCAGTGAGAGTATCGCGGGAATGGATAACATTAACAAGAGACATAGAAGAGTTTGTCTTTTTTTTTTCCTACCTATGCTGATAGCCTTGAGAGGCTATTTCAGCTTCACCCTAACGTGTGTAGGTGAGCTCACGGGGCTCAAACTGGAGTGTTGCTAACACTGACCCTAGCAAGAGCAGTGCTTCGCAGTATCTACCAGCGGATCGGAAACGCGACGCACTGAGAAGTTCCGGGGAGAAACTCAGTGGGCTGTGTCTATAAGAGTTTCTGTTCAAGCGATAAATAGAACTGCGTTCCTCACTCAGATTTTGGGCGGTTTAACCCTCAGACACAGCCCACTGCGTTTCTCGCCGGATCTTCTCAGTGGGTCGCGTTTCCGATTCGGTGATAGATTCTGCGAAGCACGGCTCTTGCTAGAGTTCGTGTTAACAACGTCATCAGGTTTGAGTCCCCTTAAGCTCACTAACTAGTTAAGGCGACGTTGATAAAGCCTCTCAAGGCTATCAGCTTAGGTAGGAAAAAACAAAAGGGCGGTTAAGCTGGTGTGCATCGGACTTTACTGACCATATCGCGAGGCGGTCGTTGATCGCGTCGTCGTGCAGGAACACAGGCTGGGCGTGCAGCGGGGTGCAGTTGGAGTAGTCGGCGGGGGGAGGGGCCACCGTCTGCGACCAGCGCGGCACCGACCAGCACTCGCCCGGCGCGCGCATCCCGCACACCGAACTATCTGGAAATATTAAAGTATTAATTTACACGAGGATCAAATAAGTAAAAACGCATCATTTAACGGAAACACATTTTTTTTATTGCTTAGATGGGTGGACGAGCTCACAGCCCACTTGGTGTTAAGTAGTTATCGGAAGCCATAGACATCTACAACGTAAGTGCACTACCCACCTTAAGATATAAGTTCTAAGGTTTCAAGTATAGTTACAACGGCTGTCCCACCCTTCGAACCGAAACGCATTACTGCTTCACGGCAGAAATAGGCAGGGTGGTGGTACCTACCCGCGCGGACTCACTAGAGGTCCTACCACCAGTAATTACGCAAATTAAAATTTGCGGTTTGATTTTTATTACACGATGTTATTCCTTCACCGTGGAAGTCAATAGTGAACAGTTTGTTGAGTACGTATATTTCATTAAAAAAATTGGTACCCGCCTGGGATTCGAACATCCCGTGTATCGCTCAACACGAATACACCGGACGACTTATCCTTTAGGCCACGACGACTTCAAAATATAATAAATATAATTGGATTTAAATAAATTAAAATGAGGTTATATTTATTCCAACGCGAACTTATTTTTTGAGACTGATAGAGTATTACTTTTTTCATCAACAACTATTTATACGCAGCTGCTCAGACAGTATATGATTTTCGATTACAGATGTCATTAGTTATTTTTTTTTTCTTATTACATGTGTAGAACACACACCACCAGGCGCATAAATAGGTTACATTTTTTTTATGAAGGAATGATTACTGATGATACGATGCCTTTCCAGTTTCACCAGGACAGGTGGGCGAGCAATGGCTCAGCCAGGAGGGGTGGGATTTTGCTAACAGCTGCTCCAGCGCCTCTAAGGGAGATCTAATAACTCAAGAGCAGCTGCTTCGCGAATGAATCTACCGGATCTACCGGATCAGAATCGCGACCCGCTGAGAAGATCCGGCGAGAAACTCAACGGGCTGATGTTTCGGTTAGGTTGCACGTCGAGCCCTTTGCCGAGTTCAACGAGTACGGTTACCGGGGTCCCTAAGTCTGCTTCTAGTGTAAGAGCTGAAGGCTTCTAGTGCTGAGATTAATGGATCTGATGGATCCCTAAGGACTACTTATAGACAACACAAAGCACAATACCGCTATACATCTTGATCGTCCGTGGTCAAGGAAACCATAAAAAAGTCGAAATGTTGGTATTAATAAATAGTACTTTTAGTTTTGGCGTAATGGTGACCGTGATGTTTGTTTAATTAACCTGTCAAATAATAAAGGAAGGTTGCACAGGTAACAAGCAAACTGAACTCTCTATAGACACAGCTCATTGAGTTTCTCGCCGGATCATCTTAGTGGGTCGCGATTCCAATCTTATGGTAGATTCTGTGAAGCACTACCCTTGCTAGGGCTAGTGTTAGCAAATTCTTTCAGGTTGAGCCCGTAAGCTGACCTATCCATCCGCACGTAGCTGGAGTAGCTTCTTAGGCTACCAGCGAATGGGTAGGAAAAAAAACGAGTATAATCTCTATATATAAAAATGAAATGCTGTTCGTTAGTCTCGCTAAAACTCGAGAACGGCTGGACCGATTTGGCTAATTTTGGTCTTGAATTAATTATTCGTGGAAGTCCAGGGAAGGTTTAAAAGGTGAGAAAATATAAAAAAAGCTCGGAATTATATAAAAAAAAAAAAAAATTGTTTTTCCTTTGATGTGTCCCCTTGATGTGTCTTTTATTTATCGATTGAGGCCTACGAAGTCTGCCAGGTCAGCTAGTACTATATATATATTGATTAAAGGATCGTGGTTGGAGAATTGGCGACCACTGAAGCTTATCACCACCAACATAACATGCATATGATAGCAGTTGAGGATGGGAAAGACATTTTGCAAGAGCTAATCTAGAGGCAGTCTATAGAGAGTAACGCAATAACTGAATAATTTGTTACTGATGAATTATCCATGTTTAAAATCTTAAAGATGATGTAAGGAAACGGTTCTTGCAGAAACGAAATAATAAATATGTTTATGTAAAAAATGATTTGTTAGAATGGTTGTAATTTGTTCACTTGCAATAGAGTTTATAAATGATTTGTTGTTATTCTGTCCCATTGTTTTGCAATTGTGCGGTTAAATTGACAATAATAAAAATGTGAAAAGTTTCGAAACAACAGGCAGGATATTTCGCAATGCACTACTACCAATCATATTATCCGATGAACAATGCTAATGATTTATAATAGCGTTTCAGATGAGTGAAATTGTCTAATTTTATACGTATATTTCACACAATTAACTTTGTTTTTGTACCTGTTTACTTTGACATTGCCAATACTGATGAGGCGTTCATTCAATAATTAATATCTTACGTAGCTATTTCGATACTCGATAAATTCGATAATCAAAAAAACAAGTAATTTTCAATCTCGCAAGCTTCACTGTCAATTTTAATTTAGCATTTATTTATTCACTCTGACCTTTGTTTGTTTATAAATAAGGTTGACATTCAAGGTCATCACACAATGCACGCACGAGTTCGTCTACATTTAAGCTACATTAATTATTTACAGTACGGCACGTTGGAGTTCTCTTCGCAACCCTGCAAACCTGAGATACAGAAATGAGAGCGGTACCTGTCAACTGAATATTGTATTTCATTCGGAACCTTACCTAACCTTACTGCAGGGAATGAATAATATGTCAGATGGTGGGCGGACGTGGTCTGTGGGGTTTTGTTTACGAAGAGTGTCGTTTAGAACAATCAGAACGGCGGATTAGGACCTTAAATCCTGCGTAAAATTTTTATAGATTATAATTATTTGTTTTTAAAATGATTCAAACTTTAGTCCAAAAAACGAGGTTTGTGGAGAGTATTAAGCGGTAGGCAGCGGCTTGGCTCTGCCCCTGGCATTGCTGAAGTCCATGGGCGACGGTAACCACTCACCATCCGGTGGGCCGTATACTCGTCTGCCTACAGGGGCAATAAAAAAAAGAAAAGTGTAAGGAACATAAAGTATGGATTAGGATTTAGTTAATCTTTCGTTATTATTGTTATTATCATTGTTAAGAGTGTAAAGGGCTTGAGCGCCTGTCAGCTCGGCTGGGCCTCTGAGACGGATTTGCGGGAAAGATGTTGCATGTTGGCTCATATTCTACAAGAATTTGTACTAAAGTTCCAAGATTCTTGCCGCCTAAATATATAATTCTTTGTGGTTACGATCAGACCGTATTATCTGTTGTACGCTATATTTAAACCATTGCCAAACCAAAGGCCACGGCACGATAAATCGAGCTATTTCGAACTTTATTCTCTATTCAATCGATCATAGAGACAATTCTTAAATTATACTCGATACTTTAAAACGATAATGACAATTTCCTTTTGTTGTTACAACATTCCAAAGACATTCTTCTATGCTAGTGTATAAGTGATCCAGGGCTTTTGGTACTTATTTGCCTTTTGGACAGCGCTTTTAAATGTTTTAAAGTGGATGTAGAATTAATATGTGTTTTCTTCTGTGTGTATGATAAAGAGCGAAAAACGGAGAAAGGAGTTCACCACAGTGATTCTACAATTAGTAATAGGGGTAAATTATATTCCGTATCATATTTTGACCAATTTTGCACGTAACAACCGGCCAATTTCCATAATTAAATACCAAATCCAGTCAAAATCGAACGTAATTTGGAACCATTCATTATTTTAATTGAGCATTCAAAATCGTTCCTTAGTTCGTTCATTCATGAACACAATTGACCTACTTACCCACCATAGTAAGAACTCGGGAAACAAGTTTTGTAGGAATTTAAAAGCCAGCGAGAAGAGTGAATCGATCTTTATTGCTCGGTGTTAAGGCTGACAATTTATTGACGTAGTGAAATCGAAAAGCAATCGAGTTTGACACAGTGAGGTAACTGGGGCACGGTTTCCTGAATCCCGTGACGTCAGCAAGTGCAATGAAGCCGTCTCTCTCTAGCCTGTGCGTTTAGAGAAGGAAGACGAATCCATTGAGGAATACGTAATTTTTTAGTGAACGTTGAGACCTGAACAATCAGTCTTTGTCTCTTTATTCAATGGCTTGAATGAATAATGCCTGTGTTTTGTTATCTGCATGGATATTTGCATTTTCAATTCGTCAATAACGATGAATAATAATGCACCGACAGAATGAATGAAACAAACATAATTTGTACTATATAAACAAAGATTTTAAAAATATAATTAGTCCACTATTTTAAATTTAGGCTTTATTTCTTTATTTATGCTATTATTATAAAAAAAAACATCAGCAAAATAATTCGTGAAACAAATGGGTTCTGTAAACGATACTAAAATTATGTAGGTATGTTGCGCGCTAAATCTCGATAATATTACGTGAAAATCTCTCATGAATATCTGAAGACTAAATTATTACGAGTAATAAAATTACATTTACAAGAATATGAATTAATCTAATAATAAAAAAAGAAACAATAAGGCCTTTATAATTAGAATGCTGAACGTAGCTAATGAATTATTCAAAAAACAAAACGATGTACCGCGGAAACTTATGTACCTTCGCATTACGATGATAGATATTTGATGAGGTCGTGCCACGAAAATGTAGGAACAGAATAAAAAAAAAAAACATGCAAAGACATGAAAATGTCTGACTTATGTAAAGTACCCGCGCATAAATAATTTGTGTAGTAGGGTATGCCGAAGGTCATTTCATGGTAATGTTATATAACCGACAAAGGAAAACATGTTTTATTGTTTTGGAATTTTGTTTGCGTATTTTATTCGAAATTCTGTTATTATATTATTATGTAATAATTTTGTACATTTTACTTTCAAAGAATGCTACGGTTACAAGCATCGTTAGAATTTAAAAATGAAATGAGAATATTGAAATAAGTATGTTATTTAACAAATGAGTACAAATAAAGTCATATATAAGAATAAATTACATGAAAAATTAACTTGATTTAAACGAAAATAATTTTTCTCACCGACGATCGTCATTCCCGAACTCACAAAAACTGGGGAAAAAACACGGTTATTTTTTTCGTAAAGCACGACCATTCGCCTCGGAGTGTGGCTGGCATGTGACCCCGAAAGGGAAGGGACACACCCCCAGGAGTTACGTGACGGGCGGGATTGTGTCAGGGGAAGGGTGGTGTGACGTCACACGGTCGACGACCCTCCCAACTGGGTCAAGAGATCATCGCATCCGTTATCTGGATTCACTTTAATTTTGGCGCCAATTAACTATTTATTTCTCTAATTATTAACATTGAATAAGTATTTTAGCGAATTGATTTTTTGTTTCGGGCCAAGCAAGCCCGAGCGACAATGCGACTGTTTAACGTAATTTGACTTGGTTGTTAGTTATGTCTTAACTTTTCTGGCATAGTAGTAACAGTGTAGTAGAGGTTTAAAAAAGGAGAGTCCTAAATAGTAGGCGGCGATTCAGCTATGCATCTGGCATTGCTGATGTTCACTTCCCATTACATGGACCATGTACTAGACTGCTTTCAAAAGGCAATAAAAAAAATCACAGTCACAGCGAGCGTCTTAGTAATATTACCTCTACAAATAATTTATTTGGACTACCTATGTCGGCTGCTTTAATGTCGATCGACTTTATTATAAATTATCGAATACTCTAAGTAGGGCTTTTTCTAATAAGGTTCTAATTGGTTGTAGATTTGATAGACAAAAATACATATATCTATGAAAAGATTGGGCTGTCTTATCTCTAATTTCAAATCGATATCGGGAGGTAACGATTTGGTTTTGTTGTACCTTGAGAAATAATCCCGATTGTCGCTTGACATTTGGCGGAAATGCATTAATTGAACATAACGGATTAAATTTTATTATAACCTCAGCTCTGTAAAAAGGTAAAGAAAGAAAAAATATTAATGCTGTGAACGTGATAATTATATTGCCGATGTTAATTGGGGTTGGGGTTAGGATCGATTCGCAGCCGTATCTAGGGAAGTCTAGGGTTGTGTCGTAACATAATGATGAAATTTTATCTTTATACTAGCTTTTGCCCGCAACTTTGTCCCAGTGGAATAGTTACTTTAGAATAACGTTAAATTTTACCCGCGACTTCGCTTACGTTCTTTTACACAGTAGACACTCTCAAAAGGAAAAAAACCCCGATTTTAAAACATTCTTTATTAGTGCTCCGCTCGTATTGGTCTTAACGTGATGTTATATAGTCTATATCATTCCTCAATAAATGGGCTATTATTATTATTAAATTTTCGGACCAGTAGTTTCTGAGATTAGCGCGTTCAACCAAACAAACAAACTCTACAGCTTTATAATATTAGTATAGGTTAGTGTTTGAAAATCAAATCTATATTTTAAAATTCATTGCAATACCCCAGACGATGATTTATTTTTTATTGCTAAGACGGATGGACCATTTTACGGTCCACTAGGTGTTAAATAGTCACCAGTCACATCAAAAACTGCCGTATCCCCTCAATCACAGCTGAAATAGACAGGGTGCTGGTACCTAGCCGTGCGAGCTCACGACAAGTCCTACCACCAGTATTTGCTCAATTGGCTTGCTAAAAGATCATAGTTGTTTACTTATATTTACTTTCTTGAATATGTAATTTAAAACGGGTGACTTTTTTATGTCAGGTTATCAACGTGTCGTTCAGTCTATATAATTATCCAAACAGTTTACATCATAGCGTTTAATAGATATTAAATGCTAGCTTTTATTTAATAGTAAACCAGAAGTTCAGTTATCTATTTATGTTTTATGTATTTTCTTTGTTGTATTCACAATCTGGCATGGTTGACTGGTGGTAGGGCGCATTGTGAGGCCGCAAGGGTGGGTAGGTACCACTGCCTTTACTATTTTAGCTTAAAGCATTATGCATACCGGTTTTAAGGGAGAAATAGCTCATGAGCCTTAGATCTAATGTCTCAAGGCTGGTGGCGGCATTTTCGTAGTCTATTGGCTATGGTAACCGCTAAACATCAGATGGGCCGTGAGCTCGTTCAACCAGACTGGCCAAATTCATTTCAAAACAACTTATAAACTGAAAACAATAATTCCATTTGATCAATTGGAAAAAATGAAACGTTATTAATGACGCATGAATAATTAGCGTTGTGAATGATAATTAATTGGTTATTACAAATCGAACCATGCTCGTAATGGTTATGAAATAGTGACTACATTATAATGTATAATGTAATATATATGCATAATATATTATGCTTTATTTACTACGTCGTGCCCGTCGCTATGTTGACATGCAACTGCATTCGTTTTTCTTTCCACCCGAGAAACTAAGACCCGGCTGCTTCCGTCGGTTTTTAAAAGGAATTATCTAGAATATTACTCATAGCGCGACGACATCAGTGTACGGTTTGCACATACCTAAATAATACGTGGACACGCCGTGCGTCGTTATTGTGGTGTCAGGTTATTTTATTATATTATTAGAGCAGTGCACTTAGCAACACGCACTCGTTAAGACGTTACCATCTGTGCTTAACCGACATAATAAAGGTGCTCAAACAACATACTTAGTTTACTCTTTGGAACTCAACAAAACTTCCCCTTGGACCCCAACAATCACAATGAATGAATAATCATAAACATCTTTATATTATAAATGTAATGTATTCATGCAATCTTTCGTTAAATGAAAAATTAAAATTGAATTTTAACAGAACAAAGCGCAAGTTTGTGTGTGGTGCGTCACATTATAACAATAATGTATGTATTTTTTTAGGTTTTGGGGATCACTGTTTGTCCGGAGGTATTTCCAGTTTTACCAGGACATATGGGTGAGCACGGGCTCAGCTAGGAGGGGTGGGATTTGCCAGCAGTAGCACGAGCGATGTTAATTTCTATTACTCGTCTGGCATGTTGTGTGCGGTAGTAAGTATTCCGCATAGTTTTTTTTCCTGATCCTTCGAGTTCATGTGTTAAGGTTAAGGATTGGGAAGGTTCACTTGGTTGTTCTGGCATGCGTTTATCACTACACAGAGACTGTGAGTTCGTCTGTTCATTTACGGCATAAAAACTATGAAAGTTGCTACGTCAAGAGCTTCCACAAAGACAGTGTTTTCCAGTTTGGTGGGCGGGACAGTTGATTAACAATAAACAGTCAGATTAGGCTCATTTTTTGAGGTAGGTGGCGTAATTCAAGAGCACCGGTAGCCACTAATGGTACAAATATATTATTGATGTTGGCTGTGCTTTCTTTCCTGGTATAGGAACGTATATCGTTCGTAATACGACCCTGTCAGTAAGTATCTACAGTCGGCATCGCTGCGCCACTTCGAGAAGACAGCACGACATGAGAACCCTCTTGTCGTGGCCGCTGGAAACTACATACCCGATCTTGTAGACCGAATGGTAAACCGTCGACGTCGCCCAAAGTACGTCATCACGGTTCCTCCTGATCCATTAACGGTGCTTTTAGGCACTACAAGCACCGGTCACCATCCTTGTCGAACCCGTCGCTTGCGACGAAGGGCTCGACGAGCGAATTAACCCACAGACACAGCCCACTGAGTTTCTCGCCGGATCTTCTCAGTGGGTCGCGTTTCCGATCCGGTGGTAAATTCTGCGAAGCACTGCTCTTGTTAGGGTCAGTGTTAGCAACTCTCCGGTTTGAGCCCCGTGAGCTCACCTACACACGCTAGGGTAAGCTGATATAGCCTCTCAAGGCTATCAGCATAGGTAGGGGAAAAAAAAAAAAAAAAAAGTTCGTAATATCCATGTGGATAACATGGATATTAAGCACAAGCCACTAAGTAGACAAGCTCGCTTCCTACCCATGTAGTTTTTACAGGTAACGCACAGCATATATGATATCTTGATTTGTATATTTCATTTTCATAATCATGATCTTGGTGTCAACTGTATAATAATGTTTGAGCATAAGTATTTCGTATAAAGAAGGATCAGTGTTTGTCTTTGCGGTCTTATTCCTATTGAGTTATCGGAATTTTATATGCAAGATGGTCATCTTTTAACCGTTTTATAAATCTTTATTTTTATCTTTATATATATATTTATCTTTATTTTTTTTTTATTGTTTAGATGGATGGACGAGCACACAGCCCACCTGGTGTTAAGTGGTTACTGGAGCCCATATACATCTACAACGTAAATGCGCCACCCACCTCGAGATATAAATTCTAAGGTCTCAGTATAGTTACAACGGCTACCCCACCCTTCGAACCGAAACGCATTCCTGCTTCACGGCGGAAATAGGCGGGGTGGTGGTACCTACCCGTGCGGACTCCCAAGAGGTCCTGCCACCAGTGATTACGCAAATTATAATTTTTGCGGGTTTGATTTTTATTACACGATGTTATTCCTTCACCGTGGAAGTCAATCGTGGACATTTGTTGAGTACGTATTTCAGTAGGAAAATTGGTACCCGCCTGCGGGATTCGAACACCGGTGCATCGCTACATACGAATGCACCAGACGTCTTATCCTTTAGGCCACGACGACTTCAATAAGTGCATTATATAAGTGATATATAAGGAGTTGCACGCCCAGTACGTGTAGCTGAGAAGAATCGACTCTTAATCAATCGAGAAAAAGAAAATTGGTGTCAATATTGATGCAAATGTTATGCTGGTGGTCCGATCGACTATTTCGGACGACACGGGTACTCCGGCGACCTTGAATTTTACTAATATATAATTGAATGGAAGTATCCATGTTCTCACAGAATTTACTTCCAGTAGAAGTTTTTTTTCAAATATTTTCTGTAGATTTATGATATTTTTGGTCTATGAAATTATCCGACGTCACATGATAATTAGAAACAAAAATTGATAAATACTATAAAATTTAAATATCTTTATTTACCGAGAAAAGACAGCGGTTTGGGCTGGCAAAGTGTCTCTTGTTCAAAGTTGAAGTAAAAATAATGTGAATATCATACACATTGCACGCGCAGAGAAAAACATCTAATTTCAAGTCAGAAAAGTGCCGTTCCTAAAATGGTTATGGAAAAAAAAAAAAAAAAAACGTGAAGTTGATTTTGTATTGTTATTTTGATTGAGAACGTTGTATATTATTAGAATTTGGCAATTTCATTACAATTCTCTTTATATTATTTATCTATTTATCGATCTATCTATATATTATATAGAAATGAATTGCTAAAGTTAGTCTCGTTACAACTGGAGAACGGCGGAACCGATTTGGCTAATTTTGGTCTTGAATTATTTGTGGAAGTCGAGAGAAGGTTTAAAAGGTAGATAAATATAAAAATGCTCGGAATTAAATAAAAATAACAATTTTGTTTTTCCTTTGGACGGATTACTTTGGTTGGTTTTAAGTTTATTTTATACAAAAGTTTAGGTCTTTTATTTATCAATTGAGGCACTACGAAGTCTGCCGGTTCAGCTAGTATTATAATACAAATTGCTGCTATTTTTAAAATAAAAGTCTAGTGTTTTATAATTAAATTAATCTACATTTCACGGCATTTCATTTTCAAAACGAATGCATAGAATATCTCTGTACAGTGTATTGAAGAGAGCTTGAAGTTACTTAGAGTTCATTTGCATATTTGTTACTTACATTTTCCTATCTTACAGCGTATCCCATTGGGGACAGATAGCCTCGTTATCATGTGCGTTTATCGTTGCAGTCATCTCTGCTGTCAGCACTATGACGAATATTTCGAATATCATGAATATTTAAAAAAAAATCTAATATTTAAAAAAAAAGACATGCCCGCTGCGTTTCTTGCCAGTTCTTCTCAGGACGGAGGTTAGTTTTTGTGAATTGGCGGTAGTTGTTTTTGACGTTCAACAAGTATGTACTTTCATTTATGTTGAATAATATTTTTTTTGATTTGATTTGACGTACATCCTAATATGCTTGTACGTTTTTTTTTCCATTATAGGCAGACGAGCATACGGCCCACCTGATGGTGAGTGGTCACCGTCGCTCATGGACGTCAGCAATGCCAGGGGCAGAGCCAAACCGCTGCCTAAGTACATACTACTTGAGAACATTATAGAACTGAACTAAACATTTTTACGAGTTTTGATTAATCTTCGATTAGCGTGGGCGAACGCCAATGTATGTCATAATAGTTCCGATACACGCGTGGGCTCATAATTACAATTGATCGTCTGCTGTTACGTCTTAATATGTTACAAAAAATACTTGTACATGGTCTATATAATCGAAGTAATGTATGTATCTACATGTACTTACTGGTGTTAAGTCTACAACGTAAATTGAGATATAAGTTCTAAGATCTCAGTATAGTTACAGCGGCTGCCCCAGCTCTCAAAGCGAAACGCATTACTGCTTCACGGCAGAAATAGGCGGGGTGGTGGTACCTACCCGTGCGGATTCACAAGAAGTCCTACCGCCAGTAATTACGCAAATTATAATTTACGAGTACAAAATACGCTACGATGCAGTGCAGCCCTACGTCCGGTTTTTACTCGAAGTTACTAAACAGGCGCACCAAGATTCGGATATTCGGATTATCATTTACTCAAAGGAAAAAGTTTACGTTGGCAACTCAACGATTTTTTATCGGACTCCAAGCGTAGGCTAATTTTGTATGAACGAGAACGTTTCTAATGTAAATTACGAATAATTGTGAATCTATGTCACATGACGTACATATTTATGAAACCGGCACCGAACTGTCTACTTCATCAAGGATGTCTCGCCCAGCATCGTAACAGTAATTCGTGACAAGTGACAACACGTTAAGAAATATGTACTTATGTAATTTGGAATACCATCCCATCCATTTAATTTGAAATTCGGTGCGCAGCGGCTTGGCTCTGTCCCTGGCATTGCCGAAGTCCATGAGCCACGGTAACCAATCACCATGGGGTGGGCCGTACGCTCGCTTGCCTACTAGGGCAATAAATAAATAAAATTACCTTATTTACTCGTAATACCTTTTTATTACAATCGAATGCAGTCGATCTGACGACACGCTAAGTGGATAAGTTTATGGATATCGGCCCCACAAAAAGCACACGCAAGCTGCTACCTATCGTGAAGGCCTCAATACGTCGTTTGAAGGCTTAGGAAAGCGTAGTTTATTCCGTAGTCGGCTGCCTAGTATGAGGTGCCTTGGTAGAAAATAAATGAAAAAACTTGATAAAAATTCCTCAGGTGCCATTTGGGTATACGGTCTCAGAAGACGTCTTACCACCACAAAATAATTTTCGTGTTCACTTCTTTCTTTTATTTTTTATTCCTTAGATGGGTGGACGAGCTCACAGCCCCCCTGGTGTGAAGTGGTTACTGGAGCCCATAGACATCTATGACGTAAATGCGCCACCCACCTTGAGATATAAGTTCTAAGGTCTCAGGTATAGTTACAACGGCTGCCCCACCCTTCAAACCGAAACGCATTACTGCTTCACGGCAGAAATAGGCAGGGTGGTGGTACCTACCTGGTAATTACGCAAATTATAATTATGCGGGTTTAATTTTTAATTACACGATGTTATTCCTTCTTTCCTATTACCCTCTGCTGGGGTGTAGGTCTCGAATCAAATGCTTCCATTTACATCGGTCTTGGGCAGTCTGTTCTAGCTCCTCCCACGTCATGCCCCAGACGCCTAGCTCCTGCTCCACCGAGCGACGCCAAGTTGTTCTGGGACGGCCTTTTGCCAAACACTGTCCAGGTCAATGCTCTCTTGGATAAGTGGGTATCGAGCTTTCTCAATTTGTGACCAATCCAATGCCACTTCCGCGTAAGGATCTCCTTCTCCATTGGTGTCTGCTTGGTGATCCTCCACAGCTCTTTGTTAGTGATCGTCTCAGGCCAAAAGATTTTCAAAATCTGACGCAAGCACTTATTTATAAACACTTGAAGTTTTTTTTATTAAGTCCTTGCGAAAAACCAAGGTTAATTTTTTGTATGGTAATTAAAAAGTTATTAGTACGAATATCAACTTTCTAAGAAACCAAGCAAGTGGTTCCGTGTCTCCTAGTGTAAACAAATAAGAACACACATTACAAGCTTGCTTTTACAATTGAATAGTAAACAAAGTATTATCTTTTAAACCGTATTTCAAAGAGCCTCGTTGTGCGCAATTGCACTGTTTCGCTATTTCAGACAATGAATTAATTTAGCTGTCTTTTATTAAATGTTACTTTTTCCGTTTATTTTATCGATGCAACGCCTTCCTGTTTCTGTAATAAGTAATTTGTTTACAACAACTTCACAAATAGCTTCCCTAGCTTTATTTTTTAGCTGAGATATCCTCATCTCTTTGTCTGATATTATTATTAGTGCCGGGGTTCAAAAGTACGTGATGATTTATGAGTTGCTTTCAATGAAATGCCGTGAGATAATTTATTTATAGAGATGTAATTATATTTATTATACATGCAAAATAATTTTACTTCACGTACATATTTACTTCAAAACATTTAATGGCTTCTGGTCATAATTGTTCAGAGACTGTCATACTTGTGCCAACAAAAACTTTAAAAGTGTTTTAACTCGATAGGACGAAGAAGTCGAATGTAATAACCCAAACCGATCTTGCAAAAAATATGGAGTGTTAATATTCTTGGAATGTTATTTAAATTACAAATATTATATGAAATTTTTTTGCTTATAAAAGATAAGACGGTGCATTCGTATGAAGCGATGCATCGGTGTTCGAATCCCGCCGGCAGGTATCAATTTTTCCAATGAAAAACGTACTTAACAAACGTTCACGATTGACTTCCACTAACCACTAAAGATCAGGTGGGTCGTGAGCTTGTTCACCCACTTAAGTAATAAATAAAAAAGACTAAGCAAAAAAAACCGCTCGGCGGAAGTTCAACTGTGTCTGTTTTCACTATACATCTAAAAATGATACCATGAATGTCTGTAGTATCAAACAGGAAATTCTTTCTCGTCAAATTATCAAATGTACTAAACCTCAAGTGTAACTAGTAGTGTGTCACGTACTATCGAACCGTGAAACCGCAATAGGGAAATGGTATTGAATTACGAGAAATAGCACAGCATATTAGTGGATATGAAATATAATACATTTGTGAATATATTTTGAAATATATCTTCTACGGTAGGCAGCGGCTTGGATCTACCACTGGCATTGCTGATGTCCATGGGCGATGGTTACCACTACCCATCAGGTCGGCCGTATGTTCGACTGTCTACAAGGACAATAAAAAAAGCTGATAATCTTTACTTGAATCTTTTAAAATTGTAATCGGTTACAACGGTTTCTTAGGTATATAGATACGATTATTTTTAGGACATCAGTTATTTAAACAATTTATCTAAAATCACAATTCACCCATAGAGACGTCAATAAAAAAATAGAAAGAAAAAAAAGAATATACACACGAAAGAGAAATTTTCATTGGAAAAATAGTATTACAATGAATAGTACTTTGTTAGGAACATAAGAAATGAAGATAAAATAATCTTTATTAATATAGTTAACTAAACATAGCAGTTTCAAAGATTGAAATGACCTTCACAATGTGTTTTTTTTTATTGCTTAGATGGGTGGACGAGCTCACAGCTCACCTGGTGTTTAGTAGTTATTGGAGCCCATAGACATCTACGACGTAAATGCGTCATCCACCTTGAGATATAAGTTCTAAGGTCTCAAGTATAGTTACAACGGCTGCCCCACCCTTCAAACCGAAACGCATTACTGCTTCATGGCAGAAATATGCAGGGTGGTGGTACCTACCCGCGCGGACACACAAGAGGTCCTACCACCAGTAATTACGCAAATTATAATTTTGCGGGTTTGATTTTTATTACACGATGTTATTCCTTCACCGTGGAAGTCAATCGTGAACATTTGTTGAGTACGTATTTCATTAGAAAAATTAGTACCCGCCTGGGATTCGAACACCGGTGCATCGCTCAACACGAATGCACCGGACGTCTTATTCTGTAGGCCACGACGACTTCAAAATATTGGGTGTATATTGTTAATGAAAAAAGAAACTTACGCGACATGAATAACAGTAGCTTCGCGATTTAAAACTGCTAAAACTTCAATAAATGTTTTCATTGTCTTGTTAGCTCGTCACACCTCGATTAGCAAAGTATATTTTTTTGTTGCATGCCATGAAAAGGTTCACCGAGCCATGCCCGGCCGTGTGATGTCATTGTACCTCCGTAGGTAGAGTACGGCTCGCATCTCAAGGTTGCCGAACTGACGCGACGCTTCGATCATACAACACGTGCATTGAACATGAATTTCGAATAATAGCTCACTGAGTTTCTCGCCGGATCTTCTCAGTGGGTCGCGTTTCCGATCCGGTGCTTTATTACTGGTGGTAGGACCTCTTATGAGTCCGAGCGGGTAGGTAACACCAGCCTGCCTATTTCTGCCGTGAAGCAGCCGTGCGTTTCGGTTTGAAGGGTGGGGCAGCCGTTGTAACTATACTGAGATCTTAGAATTTATATCTCAAGGTGGGTGGCGCATTTACGTTGTAGATGTCTATGGGCTCCAGTAACCACTTAACACCAAGTGGGCTGTGAGCTCGTCCACCCATCTAAGCAATAAAAAAAACTGAAAGATGATCTAGAAGCCTTAATTGTATAACAACGCTTGTTTCCATCTATTTTTTTAAGTCTAAGGTTTTTGGTTCATTGTGTTATTATTGTATGTATAATTATGTTTCAAAACTGTTTTTTCGACAATTTTCTATTTTATTTCAATCTTATCTTCTCAATGAGAAGCTTTTTTTCAACTTTAAAATTTAATAATTTTGAACGCATGAGAAGCAAGTCACGCTGTTCCTTTGTGAAAATAATAAAAAAATTAAATTTAGAAATTTGCACTAATTAAACAATAGTTAAGATTAGAAGAAATTCCCAGAATTGTGGATAGAAAGTTCCAGTGGACTGTTACTACTAAATAAGATTTAGTATTATATTCGTATGAGTGAATGGAGGAGTGGTCTTAGAACAAAGGCAACGTATACTACTAAAATATACTGATAAAGTTTTTAAGAAATTGACACAGAAATCAAAAGTGTGTATAATAGCAGAATAGCAATACAAATAGAAGGCTACACATTGTGAGCATTGGTGAACACCATGACGTTTTAATTTAACACCTTAGCATTAATAATAGGCTGTAATATCTGTGAAATTCTGACTATTTATGTACTCACCAGAAATAATTCTCTTCACGTCTAGCTTTTGGACATTTGTAAATTGGACAGGGGAATCTATGCGGAATATCTATTTAACGTACGTAGCTATTTTAAGCTGCAGTTATCGATTTGCCAATTTCCAATTTTATCTTTACAGACCGATATTTGACTAATAAGAAGTTTATTGAATCACACATCTTAATAGTGTGATCTAATATTAAATGCGATGATGAAGATATAAATGAAATATTTGAATAAGGTGTTACAATATAAGCCTTTGCAGTTATTTATGAAAATTAAGGTCTCTTGTCTGCCCTTACCCACAAACCAGGGTTGGTACAGAACGCTTTTGGAGAATCCGTTCCCAATACAGGTAGGTCTACACAGATTCTGCTTTCGTTGATTGGCCGTATTTATATTTTTATGAGTCATTATAAATTCTGTCAACACGCTGTTGTCCGTTTGATGTCCGTTCCTCTATTGTACGTGATCAGCATCGTTCATTGTCATCAGAAATGAAGAGGGCACAGCCAAGTCTTCTTTTAAGTTCAAGCACCCTCTTGAATTCCAGTATAGCGTTGAAAGAATACTGCTATTTTAGAGCTTGGCCTTATGGCCTATATCACTATGCTCTTAGATACTCATGTGTAGTTCTGTCCAGGGTGTTGTAGGAGTATTGAAATTTAGACAATGGACAAATAGAATCGACGAAGATTTTTTTATTAAGAAACATAAATTAGGACTGCGCTATAGCCAAGACCCATTATAAACTGGTTTTCAATATCAGCCAATATTTTACTATGTTGATACAATGATTTCTTTAATTCGTATGACGAGTCGGAGTGGAATGGCGAATGGCGTTGGGTGTGAAAATGTTTTGTATCGTGTCTATAATAGTTAAGATTCCGATGTATTGCGACAGATTACACAAAAACAAAATACGTTGGTCGGCGACATTCTTAGGATAATTTGGAATTCTTTATAGGGGAGTCGTTAAACGGAGAGCAGAAAAACATGATAATGTTATGATAATGTACAATAATACTATTATAGAAATCAATCAATAAAAAATCAATTTTGAATTTGATGACGACTTATGAGGTAGTTTCAAAAAACACTTTTTGTATAAAGTAAATTCAGATTTTTCATTTAACTTTTACCAGTTTATAGTCTGGAGATAATTATTTTAGGAACATATACGACCTATACTGATTTAAATAAACAAGTGCAATTTGTATAATGTGTTTTCCTTTGTCTTGAACACAGTTTGATAACTTTAAATCTACACGATGAAGTTGATTAAGACATATCTGCAGAAAGTTGTATTTAAGAGGTAATGTGTTTCATAGTTTTAGTTTCGGAAATGAATCTTTTTGAATTTAAAAATCTTAATTACTCTTTATTGTAGTTGAATTGAGAGCGGAAATGTCACCTCTGTTCATTTAGTATTTCACAGGAATTAAAATAATAGCTCCATGGTTTATGCGGAACAACAGAATGAAAATATGCTCATCGCTTGAGAATATGCCTTGTTCTATTGTATAGTTTAACGTAGAACGGTACATAGCTGGGGTCAATGTTAACCTGTGTAGATATTCATATTTTAGTGAAATTCTAACGACTATTTCTTTCACACGGGACACGCCACGTCTGTGACGCAAGTGGCTATGGTCTAGACGGCTTAGTAATGAAATGGGTTTTATTCATAAAACTTTAGGCATTTTTTTTGGCACAAATGGAAAGACGACTAAAATATCCAATTGTAGTAATTGTTGTCTTGAATGACGCCGATCGTTAGTCTGGGCTCGCTCGGGACCCTCGAATATTATGAAATCCTGCACCAGGCTGCCCTTGTCTGGTCCTATTGCGAATGTCTCTAGAACCACAGTAACCGCTTTCGAATAGTAGACGAAGTAACCTATTACTATCCTATTACTCTGAAAACCAGAGCAGAGGTCAGTTCCCATTTAAAGAATAATAACAATTCAAAATCAATATCTTTATATATTTATATCTTTTGTGCGTATGTTTTTCACTGAGCTCCTCCTAAACGGCTGGACCGATTTTAATGAAATTTTCTGTGTACCTTCAGGTGAATTTGAGAATGATTTAGATGTACAAATCAGCCCGGCAGATGGCGCTGCAGTCGGTATCTAGGTTATTTATCTTTCCTAGAAATAATTTATATGTCAAAACAACGTTTGCCGAGCTAGTATTATATTGTTGCAGCGATCGTGATGGTAAACTGACTCATCTGTCAAAAGCTTTTTGCTTGCGCGGCAAACGAATTTATGGGCCAAATGAAGGTCCTTTTAGAAAACACCGAAGCTCAGAGGTCACTTCATTTGAGAACGAGGTAACATCTCTCGAACCGCACTGTAGATGAACACAGTGGCTTGCTACATCAAAATTTATTGGACACATTTAGAAGCCAACACGTTAACAACCTTCGTAGCAAGATAAGGTGTGATGTCACCGACTAGTAATAGCTTACGCTATTAGCTGCCGGTGCGTACGATCCACCACGTAACTATATATTAGCATAATGTGATTTCGTATTTATTTAATATGTATTAATAATAATAGCCGGGGGCAAGTCACACACCGTCATCTGTCCCCAAACTGGGTCTCCCTGTACTATGGGAACCGTTGAATGATATACATACGTATAGTCCAGACAGTACCTATTAATCACACTGGTGGAAATCGCACCTACGACACTCGGCCCAGGAGTCAGAGACGCTAATTACTTTATCGTCAAGTCAGTAAAATCACAGAATTCATAGAAATATAACTATGCTAAAGAATTTCACAATGAAGTAAAGTTAACAAAACAAATCCAAAAAATAAATCGAAATCTAAGCCACAAGTCAATTTTAAATAAAGTCTAAATTAAAATAATAAAACAACTGCTAACTTCACGTAATGTTAAAACCGTTATCTATACCTTACCGTTCACGTTATGTTAAAAGGTTGTCAATACATTAAATCCCACTGGAAAGGTGGATACCGTGCGGACCGACAAAAATTCTTCCTTCGTTTTTTTTTATTACCCTTGTAGGCAGACGAGCACACGGCCCACCTGATGGTGAGTGGTTACCTTCGCCCATGGACTTCAGCAATGCCAGGGGCAAAGCCAAGCCGCTGCCTACCGCTTTATACTCTCCACAAGCCTCTTTTGAAGAAGGACATGTCATAGCGCTCTGGAAACACCGTGGAGGGGAGCTCATTCCATAGCCGGATGGTACGTGGCAAAAAAGACGTTCGTTGAGTAAACAGCAAAAAATTCCCAACTAGAAATTCTACTGAATTAATTTTATATTGGATTTCGCGTCACGTAGTCCCGTATTAATCAGATAAACGTTGGTTTGCTGTGACACACCTATGAGGCTTCGGACACGGCCGTTTGAAGCCCCTTCGGATTTCTGTATCCTATTTCAAATCGATCAATATTCAGTGAAATAGTAAAAATTTTAATAGCATCTCGGCAATAATGTTTGTAGTCGGCTAAACTGGAAATAATAACATATATGTATGGCTGTGTGTGTGTGTGTGTGTATGTGTGTGATTGGGAAGTCACGTTGACCTTTATTTAAAAACGTATTTCCTCAAAAAAAATTAGTTTCTTTAGAAATTTGGTAGTAGGACCTCTTGTGAGTCCGAATAATTACGTTACTAGTGCCTAAATCTGCCGTGAAGCAGTAATGCGTTTCGGTTTGAAGGGTGGGGCAGCTGTTGTAACTATACTTGAGACCTTAGGACTTATATCTCAAGGCACATTTACGTTCTAGATGTCTATGGGCTCCAATAACCACTTAACACCAGGTGGTCTGTGAGCTCGTCCACCCATTTAAGCAATAAAAAAAGTCTTTTAAGAATCAAAAGTGTATTTCAATAATTACGTTACTAGTGGTTTAAGACATATATATACCTAAGGTCAAATATAAAAGATTATATCGACTAACAATTTCTGTTTTATACTAAACACAATGGCTATAATATATTATTTACAATGTCTCTCTCCTATGGAGTTCGATTAAGTAGAGCAAGTAGAACAAAACAAGTGGCCATTAACGGTGTCGTGGATGGGAAAAGTGTTCACGGAGCACTGTTTCAAGCGCCTTTTTTTATTACTTAGATGGGTGGACGAGCTCACAGCTCACCTGGTGTTAAGTGGTTACTGGAGCCCATAGATATATACAACATAAATGCGCCATCCACCTTGAGATATAAGTTCTAAGGTCTCAGTATAGTTACAACGGCTACCCTACCCTTCAGATCAAAACGCATTACTGCTTCACGGCAGAAATAGGGGGGGTGGTGGCACCTACTTGTGCGGACTCACAAGAGGTCCTACCACCAGGAATTACCCAAATTATAATTTTTCGAGTTTGATTTTTATTACACCATCTTATTCCTTCACCTTGGAAGTCAATCGTGAACATTTGTTGAATACGTATTTCATTAGAAAAATTGGTACCCGTCTGCGGGGTTCGAACACCGGTGCATAATGCCTCCACTGAATTCATACTACAATAAGTTCCACTGTATATTATTTTCTTCGGTTTTCGCGATTCGTAGATATTAGATTGACATAGTAAAATAGATAAATCTTACACCCTCGACATATTGCAACCCAATTAAAAGTATTTTTACGGTTTAATCCCGCATTTTCTATTGTCATTATACTATTTTGGATGTTTTGAACACTTTACAATTTTCGTGGTCATACGGTCATTAGTCCTTTTATGTCGTAAGATTAAATTCTAAAACTAATATTAATCGAGTCCCACTATTTCATGTAGGTACGGCCCTCCCTGAATGCTCCTGTAGCGTGCAACCTAACCCATGCATCAGTTCGCTGAGTTTCTTGCCGGAACTTCTCAGCGGGTCGCGATTCCGATCCCGCAGTAGATTCATTCGCGAAGCAGCTGCTCTTGTTAGGTCTCCTTCGGAGGCGCTCGGGCAGCTGTTAGCGAATCCCACCCCTTCTGACTGAGCCTTTGCTCGCCCACCTGTCCTGGTGAAACTGGAAAGACCTCCGGGCCACCAGTAGTACTTCAATCATAAAAAAAACTCCTGTAGTATAAACTACCGCCAAAAACACGAATCTAATTTTTATAACACTTTTCTGTAACTGACGATGGCATAATCTAGGCCCGATCTTAATTAACAGTAGTTTAACCATTTTAATCAGCAATTCTGGAAACTAACAGGCTAACTGGTCATCGAATAAGCGTACAATTGTCAGCGAAAGTACAGCGCGATTGATTCCTATCAGTTATTTAATGTCGCATTATCTAATTCACGATAGTTAGTTTTATCCGATTAGTATCGATAATATTAACTATGTACTCTAGTCGATTTCCGTTAGATAATAAGCTCATGCAACCGTAACTTCATGTCCGTGCGTCACTGATCTGAAGATATAATTAACACGATTGACATTTGGAAAAAAACATTGTATCGAGTATATAATTCACTCTTGGTTTTGCGTCAGAATACGTGGCTTTTTTTGTAAGTTTAGTGGACGAGATTGGTTACATGAGCTCAGAGACACCTATCATTCATTTGTTAGCACACATAAATAATGCCGTCCAAAGATTGTACCATTATATTGAAGTCTTTGGTTGATCTTTAGCATAAGCATAACTATTATCTTGCTCTTAAAATCGAAACGAATTACTATTGTTTTTATAACATGGAAAATACGCCATTTTCGCCATTATTACCCATAACACAGGGAATCCCAATTTGAAGCCGAATGACCGTGCGTGATTTGTTCCCAGTTATTCAGATAGTATCAGCAACCAATGTGCAATCCAGAATCTTGAAACCTTCCGTAAAACTTTAGGACAGGTAATTTTAAACGTAATTACAGAGACACCATTGTAACTGAATACTAAAAGCGAAAATAAAACGCTGGGACACAAAGGCAAATTCAATGAATCGCAAACAGCACTCGGCTTCACGTTAACACATGCTATTCCGAGTAACGCAACAATTGTTTGATGTACTTCTTATCGACGCACGACGAGACGCGTCCTCGATGGATTAACGATAATGTGAAACGAAAACAAAACACAGACCGTTGTAACAGGCGAACGATGTTTTCAACAAAATCTACCTAAATGCCCTTGCACGCGCTAATGACGATCGCGGGAAAACCGGATGTAACACGTACACTATTAAACTAATAAACATTACTCAATCGACAGAATAAAGAAGTTCTGGGAATGGGTTAAAATTAAAACAAAGACAGTGGGATAATGCGTGTGGAAAATTTTATGTTAGATTAAAGAACGCTACCACGTCAAAGACGAACTTTTTTTGCGCTATTATCTCTTTTTCTCCGCCTTATACCACTAGGTGGGGTCGGCACAGCTAATTTTTCTCTTCCATTCTCATCTATCACCCGTCATCTCAACGTTCACTCCTCTCTTTCTCATATCGTCATTCACACACTCCATCCATGTCTTCTTCGGTCGACCTCTTCCCCTCTACCCTGCACTACCATTTCCATACATCTCCTATTATATCAATTTTTAATTTTAATTACCTAAATAAGCCCTTTACCTATTATTTGAGGTAAAGAACCCAAGATAAACTTTCACCAGTTTGCGGTAGTATATTATATATTATAAGGTAAATTATTGTATAATTCTTTGGAGGGCATATTATATTATTATAGTACGGTAACATCGTTCTTTGCTGATGACGAACCTCGCAGAAGAACCGAACCCTTGCATTGTCACTTGTGAACTCATCGACTTCGAGACTTATCATTTATTTACAAGATGAATTCTTTTACACTATCTTTTATTGTTAGCAATTACCCACTGTAAGGTTTAAAGGTTACTAATTTCCGAAAGCGATGCTCATTGTATATTAATGTCATTATTAATAATGTCGCACAAAATATGTAATTAGCTTAACATAAAATATTTTACATTAAATTAATCGAACACGTCAATATCTAAATAAATAAACATGTCTCATAACTGAATTGTAAATGTTGACATAAAATTCAAGATTTCAAGGTTATCGCGAAATGTAACTTGATAATTTTTTTTTGTAATACTACAGACTACAGACATTTTTGAATATTTATATTTATCGGCAAGAGGTTTTGGCAAAAGTTGCGTTTTAGATGTATGTAAATAGTATATCTACACGTGTTTTATTCTATTTAAAAAAAAACTATAATTTTTTTTTATAGCTTAGATGGGTGGACGAGCTCACAGCCCGCCTGGTGTTAAGTGGTTACTGGAGTCCATAGACATCCACAACGTAAATGCGCTACCCACCTTGATATATAAGTTCTAAGGTCTCAGTATGGTTACAACGGCTGCCCCACCCTTCAAACCGAAACGCATTACTGCTTCACGGCGGAAATAGGCAGGGAATGAGTTATTTACGCTAATTTGCTAGAAAGGTAGGCGAGCTAACCGACCACGCGGTAGAAATTTTACTGGATCCATCGTTATCACAATCTTTATGTCGCCACCCACGTCGTGCGCGGGACCCACGCTTTCTCATCCCTCAAACAGAACAGGCCAACTGCTCCACGACTAGAACAGGCAGGATGGTGATACTGACTCGGTGGAGCAGGAGTCAGCGCCTCTCACTGTTGGGCCGCGGTTCGCGGGTTCGATTCCCGCATTGGGCAAACATACGTGTGTTGTACAAGATTTCTTTACAATTAGTTTGGGTCTTTAATATCTATATGTATATGTTTAAACGTATACCTATATAAGTATATTTATCAGTCTCTGGTGGAGTGCGTCGCTGACAGGTATGTTTAGTTCCTCACTCACTCCACCAAGCTACAGAACGGGATTGATGGAGACAGCTAGTTGACGGAATCAAACGGAGTCACGATCCTGAGCAATGAGGGACCGATTGAAGAGACAGATCAGTCTCTGGTTTCCATACTACAAGGAATCTTAGTTTAGGATAAAGGTGTGCCCAACTGTGTGTGCGACTTATCCCCAGCCTATTCATTTATTTATTACCGTGCGAGTTTAAAACACGCCTACGATCAGTAAATTCGTACATATATGCATCACTACATAGTATGAAACAAAGTCCGCTTTCTTTGTCCCTATATCCCTATGTCTGCTTAAATCTTTAAAACTACGCAACGGATTTTGATGCGGTTTTTTTAAAAAGATAGATTGATTGAAGAGGAAGGTTTATATGTATAAAAACATCCATTAAATAATGGAGAAATCAATAATAAATTACAGTTTCCGAAGCGAAGCGAGGGCGGGTCGCTAGTATACAATAAAACAAAAACTAACTAGCTAGACTAACTAACTGGACTAATGCTCGGCAGGTTCATGGAAAGTTCACCCTTTTCCAACGACCGTCCACATTAGACAGAGAGAGAAAATCTTGCCAAACCAGCAACTGCGTACAGTAAAAGATCAGACCTTAAAATAATTAACCGGTTCCTTGGGCCTGTGGACCAGAGTTAAGTTTCATAAAAAGAGATTCCTTATATTGTGTGCGCAAATAAACAGGGAATAACTTCAAGGTCGCAACAGACTTTGATGACAGCAATTAATTTTTTTTTCTCAAGAACCTAATTTTTTTATTCGTTTTTAATTAAATTGTGCAATGTCTACCTTCTGGGATTTAACCATTATCAAATGAAAATCATGAATCTATCGATGTGATTGGTAAGTTTACAGTATTTACAAATTATTTCATTTATAATAATAATGGAAAAGAATCATTTTAGTTGGACGTTGAATAATTCGCTATTTTTTATCTCCTTTATCAGCTTCTGTTTATTATTCATATTTATTATTAAATGCATTCTGTGTATTTTGCTTTTTCTAAAACAACTAACTAGAAAATCAGATAAGACCTGTAATGACTAATAAGTATTACATATATAACTTTTAAAAATAACAATTTGACTGACTGTTTTGCAGTGCCCAACAAGAAAAGAGGTGTCCTTTGAAGAAATGATTGGAAAACGATTTACGCTTTAATATTGAGTATATTATTATCATTTTGCTATTTCATAAGGTGGGACGCACCCCACCAGGCGAGCGACCCAACTCAATGGTATTAATTGGGAGAAACCTATATCCAGAAGTGGATGATTTGTGGGCTAGCGATGGTTATGATGATTCCCAACGTGCCGAAAATTTTCGTGGTAACGAACAATCAATATATTCATATACAGACACTTAAAATTGTTTATTAAATACAAAATAATTATTGACATTTACCATTCTCTGCGCGAATGCAAGACGTAATAGTATCTTTAGGTATCTGGTAGAATCTTGGACTTGTGGTTTCTTCTTCAGGATTTGGGTGGCTCAGGTTTTAGATAAGTAAGACCATTAGGATCGGGAGTGATGGATAATATGAAGATAATAGCAATAGGTTGAAGGCCAAATAATATTCGAACACTTAGATATATTCTATACCACGTACGTTGACCTAAATCGAATGACGCAAACATCCGTCGCATCCTTAAATCAACAGTCATCGCTATTCCACAGAGTGCAGCGGTCTCAATTAATGCAGGACACGTATCCAATTAGCCGTAAGACGATAGAACTCATTAGAAAATATAACTTATATCAGAGGCGATAGAAACTATTTTCACATAGCAATTTACAGACAGGGCATTAGCGTTGCGCTATGCCAGTTTGAGTTCTTTTTATGAACTTGATTATTTCTACTGCATAATAGTTTTAAGGTATGGTACAAACCTTAATGCACATAATTGAAAACTATAATCAAAAGGAGAATTATTGAAAAATAATACCATGAAAAAACTATAAAATCTAGTTTATCACAATCTCATATAATTTCAATTTTATTAATATTTGAATGAGAAAAACGGATGAAAAATCGCGTTTCTGAGTACAATGTGCACACTGAAACACCAGCTCTTTGTATCCATCTTATTTAGAACAAAATGTATAATAGGATCGTAAGATATACCGACCATCTTAACTAAAAATGGACGGAGTGAGCAAATATACATGCGATGAACAAAATTTACACGAGTTCGATATCGTGGGCTTGATTCATGTACAAAATATCTTATTGGAAATAGGTTGTGAATCGACGCACCTTAAATAGTTATGTAGAAAATTTGAATAGCACTCCCAGAATCTGTTAACGGTATAGTCTACTGAGGAGCCATATCTGCTATTTTACATGTTTTGCCATTATGCACATTTCGTTTCCACAATTTCATTGCTATGATGACTAAATTTCGAAATCTGCCTCGGAATGGTCTTTCAAGTGGTCTAATAATTGTGGTAGAAAATTTACAGGCATTGGTATTTGGTACTGACGAAATGACATTTACGAAGCTATTGTCGAAAAACTTTAAATTAAAAAAAAAATCATGCGAAGACACAGGGAAAATTTTTAAATAAATATTTTTGTTCCAATTGGAGTGTCAGTGGAAGTTGCGTATAGGGGCCATTTTGATTTTTGGATTATCAAAATTGTCAAAGCCAATAGGTATGATATAGAGACTTTAATGCATTAGCTGATTTGGGGCACAAGTGGCCTAACACTTGCTTACTAAACCAAGGACGCAGTGCCACGGAGGCTTCACACAATATGTTTGTGTTTTGTGTATCATTTGAAGGTTTGCATTTATCCGATGCCTTTCACTTTGAAGTAGGACGACTGTGTTTTAGTTTTCTATGAATAAACCGGTTTAAGGTTATGAAATCTCTTGAAGTTGTTACAACGGGTATTGATGCTAATTTTTTGGATTTTCTGATTTATTTTCTGTTCGATAGACCCAAACTTGTTAGGTAACATTAAAAAAATGGATTTTTTTTAAACTAAATTTCTCAATTACTAAAGGCTACGAACATGTTTAGATTGTGTTTAAATGTGGATTTGATGGTTTAAATGTTCCTTTTTTTAATGGTATTGGATTCCCGTCTCATATAATTGCATATCTAAACTTTGTATCTGTTAGACTCTACCCACTAGCCCACTATCCTTAGTTCAATTCAATTTATTTTCATTCCCACATTCAATCGCTTCCCACGAATTAAATGAGTCATGTCAAGTCGCCACTACCTGTACCTCTACATTTATAAACGAGTTTTCTACATCACGTTTTGCGTTATTTTTATAAATTCTGCAAGCTGTGTATTCCAAAGTGACATTTTAGCTGGAGTCATGTGAATTGATCATGACATCAACCTTTAGATATTTGATCTAATTCTTATGATATATTCTATGGTAAACCAGGATGTAAGTTGTAACTATGCCAGATGGGACCCATGATATTAGACTGCAAATAGTTAAAGATATTTGAAGTCGTCTATGCGATAAGAAAAAACGAAAATATTGGAACGTGTTTATCGTTTACGTGTGAATCGGTGACTGTACAAACGAATACAAACTGACATAATAGCTCTCAAGTCGATATCTATTAGGTATACCATTTTACAAGTCTCTAAGCGAATTCAACGTCGACGCAGGTCACAAGTGATCTGTTCTTTCCTTCAAGATCTTTCTTTCAAGTGGTCATTCTGCGATAAGTTCTTCTGATTTGCGACAGGCGAAAGCAAACTAATTCATCGACGGAAAGCATTTATCATTACAACCTTGTCAGACTTCTTTAATTATTTATTCACGTAAGTTATATTAGCTACGTGGAGTGATAAAAGATTCATGGATATTGACGTTATATTTTTGTCGAGAGAAACACGGGAAATAGACAAAGGATTTTATCCAAATATTGACTTAGTTGGTTCGTATCTGTTCGAAAACTGTTAACATGCTCTGTCTCGTTTTATATTGGGTCAATAAACTCGCTTCCGTGAGGTCAAGCCAGTTACAATGCCATTTACATTGTATTGACCATTATACATGCATCAGCGTACGGTTCAGTAGTAAATGGTGCGAATTTTGTTGGACCGTGTGTATGTAAATGATCACACATGATTAACCTCAACACTATAGGCATTAATACTTAACTAACGGTCGCCCAGCGGTCGAAATTTGACCATAGTTATTAATTTAAATAATAAGTTTGAACATTATTATGGTTCTATTGTCAAGGACTTTACTTCTATAATCACAGATTTGCCAAGGCTGCACTATAGATATATTATATTAAAGACAAACAATATTAATCTATTCTCAATTGGACCACAGACTTTAACAATAAACAAAAGAGTATATAATTATGTGTGTGTTTCAAATACATGATAGTGTGTGTAATGTTTTTTTTATTGATTTAATGTATTTTTTATCCATAATTATATTGTGCACTCCTTCTCTATATTCTCAATAAGTGTGGGAAATTTCATACTTCTCTAGCCGCGTATTTTTCGTAAAATTACGTACTGAAACAGATTTTCGTGTTTCTATATTTTTATTAATATTGAGTATTAGGCAATACATCTTCAAGGCAACACAAATCTTAACCTAGGTGCAGTAAGGTTCGATCTCGCCTGTAGACGGCCGGCTAGCCAACCCGAAGCTTGCTGAGCAACCCCTCCAAGCCTACGGGCAGAGGTCGCCGTCGTATAGTAACTTAGCACACGCGTTCCGCGGCAGACATTCTTTATTACAAACAACAAAAATTACCCAACGCAAGTCACGCGTAACCATTAGAACCAGCGACAATTGTTCATCGTGTGCCAGTCAAGGGACAGACGGTCCCACCTCCGGAAACGACGCTGAGCCCAGGGAGCGCGAGGCAGTGGAAGGAAGGTGAACCGGTAAGTCTTCAGACATATTTCGTTCCTTACTGTACATATTTTTTGGTCCTTCGAGCCGGATTGCTTAGCGTGACCTTGTGTTGTCTTGAGTTAGTATTCATTTTTAATTTGTAATAAAATTCACGATAACCGCCATTAACTCGCGCTGCTCCGTAGCCATCATGGCGGATATCGAACAAGATATGTTTGAACGTGAAATAATTCTGGACGATATCAAACGTACACTACAGATAGCTCAAATTAATGAACAACAATTTAGATCTCGTGTTATAGACCTAACTTCTCAACACAGAAAGTTTGCAAAATTACAATCGAAAATTGAAAAGTTTCTAATAAAATCAAAATGTTTCGATAAAGATGAACAGCTTAAAATTCGTGGTGATTTTAATGATTGTTACTACGCCATAATTGCTCATATGAATAATTTGAAAAAATCAGATGAAGAGAGTAGACGAATGAGTCGACCTTCAATTGTAAATTCTTCGTTCAATGCTCATAGCGGTGGTTGCGCAACCAAACTACCCACCTTACCTATGCCGTGTTTCAACGGGGAACCTACCGAGTGGCCCCCGTTTTATGATTTATTTCGTTCGTTAGTGCACGACAGTGATGCCTTCACCAACACGGAGAAATTCCGTTACTTACTATTAACTTTAAATAATGAGCCGTATAATTTAATAAAGTCACTACCGATAACTGAGGACAATTACTTTGTGGCTTTGAACATTTTAATTTCACGGTATGATAATAAACGGGTGATCGCAGTGAAACATATCGACAAAATACTCGATATCGAACCTTGTTCCGAAAGAAACATTCTTACTTTGCGTAATTTACTGAACGTTTAAAACAAACGTTTTTATTTTGAATGAAAGAATCACTATCACGCGGAGATAAATTTAGAAATTTGCTGCATTTATTTAACGTATGCTGAGCCTCACAACATAAACATATATTGTTCTTCGTGTTTTTATTTCTTAAGGGAACGTCATGAATGACGCTAGCGGCAAATGAACGTCGCGTACCTAAGGTGGCTTCGCTTGACTTAGAAACAACACGCGATGCATTTTGCGGTAATGTTCGAGAACTACCCCCATGTGCGACCATTTTATCATTTGTATTTAAACTAACTGAATTTGAGTTTGAAAACTGGCATGCAGATAACTCACGTTCTAAGAAGTTTATTAACGTGTCAATGTCTGGAATATCGCATGGTTTTATTAGAGATAACTCGAACCTCTTACGTATTGAGGGTGGTATTTTACGCAGTAGGATGTTCAATAATAAAAAACTCCATTCGTTTCGTAGGAATGGCATAACTTCCAACGCTTTTATATTTTCTTGATAT
>NW_021011560.1:0-84131 GCF_003987935.1 Bombyx mandarina | reverse complement strand
ATAACATGCCTATATTTATGATGTGGATGTTTTAACATCCATATTTCTGGTTCTCTCAGTATTTCACTAATGAATTGTTCCACATCCATTATATTTTATTAGCTCAACGCGCGGTAAAAACAAAATGATTTGTTTCGGTCGCGGATGCCTCAATGCGTCCACCGACACCGCCGCGCGCGCCGCTCTGAACTGTGGCCGCCTCCATATTGTCTAGTACATTTGTTTCACTCGCACATGGCGCAGCTCGTCGCCGCCAGATGTCACCGCCTCTCACCGCGCCTCGCAACGCACCGCAAAACGCACCGCCAGTAGCTGTGGCATACTTCATAGGTTGTCTACCATTTGTTTTCGCCGCTCCCGCTTGCCGCGCCTCACGACGCCCGCAATTCGCACCGCTCTCGGCTGGGCCAACGGGGTAAGACAAAAAAAATGTGGGACGAAATAAAACAACAATTTTCTGGTACTAATGGTTTCCTAGATACTCTTGGATAGGATTATTGAAATAAAATTTGAAATTTGAATTGATTTCGTATTCTAGATGCTTGAACCGTTGCTCGATTATTCCGTCTATTGTGAATATTGGAGTCTCCAAACTGGGAAACAAACTGCTGAAAATCTGCATCTCTGTCTCCATCACTTTCTTTTAAGGCACGAAACCTTTATAATCAATGTCGCGTGCTTTTTGTTTCCCTTTACACTTTTCGTAAAAATACGAAATTTATTAGTTAGAATACCAAACGCGTACTGAATTGTGACACTTGCCCGGGATAATATTCTGTCGAAAATTATTTGTTCCGCATTTAAACTACCCGGTGGATATATATGGGCGCATCAAATAATTTTTAAGAGGATAGGCTTTATCAACAATTAACACGTATGGTAAATTGAGATTTGAAGGTTGAATCTATTAATAATCTATTTATCGGGATAGTTCTTATATTCCTAATATTCCTAATAGAATACCTAATAAATAGGGTGAAATTCGCCAAGTCCTCTCTTTTTCTAACTGGGTGCCTATTCTTAATTGAATAATATCTTCAGCTAAGAACGCACTTATTTCAAGGTAATATCGTGCCACTTTTGAAAGGGAAATTTGATAGGGCTTTCTAAATACGTGCACCTCTGACGCCGCCGCCGTCGCAACTAGTCTAGCTGTGGCATACCCCCGCAAGTCACACCGCCCGCCGCGCCTCGCAACGCACCGCAAAACGCACCGCCAGTAGCTGTGGCCAGGCCCTTAATGATGCGCATGCAGTGCGACGTCACGCCGCGCGCTTATTCACAAACACTACACAAGCGCAAAGTGTGAATGTGTTGAACGCGAGCTACATGGTAGGCGGAGTGGGGGGTGTTAGGTTTTATTTTCGTTACTAAATTTCGCGATTCGGTCGCCGCGCTCAAAGCCCGCGATAAAAGCTATTCAATTGCTTAAAAGTTGTGATGCGTCAACGAGGCAAATAATTGTTAATTTACATATAGATCATAAGTGGGCGTACAGAAGAATAGCTGAGCATTTAAATTGTTCTGTTAAGAAAGTTTTTCATGCAGTTAATTATAAAACACAGGGAACTGTTGAAAATGCTGTTAGAAAGGCTCGACCAAGAAAAACCTCTCCCAGAGAAGATACGCTAATCGTTCGTTTTGCTAAAAAGACCCATTTAAAGGCTCCAACCAGATTAAAAATTAAGTTTTTTCGCCTGATGACGCCAGGTGGGCTGTGAGCTCATTCACCTATATAGGCATAAAAAAATGGATACAACTTATCACAATCATTTTTAAGGATTTCATGTCAACAGAACGTGCCTCTGATTTTCAAGGAAGTACGACCAACGCGAAGAACACTTGACATGAAAACCACGACGTTTCCTTTCACAACTAGAAAGACAAAAGTTTAATTAGCTTGACGTTTCCGCGGCTTTGCTCCATCTAATTATTAATATCAACCGATGACTTCTAAGTGGGCAATTTCTCGAGTCCTTAATCGTTTTCTTGAAAATATTACGTTCTACGTGGAATTTTCTTTCTGCGTTTGTCAATGTGGCGGTTAATTAAATGTTTGCTGTTATTGCTGTTTCTTTACTGAGAATATTCATTTTGAGATTGAACTTTAAAGTATGCTCGAGTAAATTGTTCGGTCATTGAATGAGTTCTCAGTATCTGAAAGGGTAGAAAATAGTGTTGCAATTATTGCGATGCAACACGCTCAATATTAAAACAATAAATGTATTTAAAACAATATATTTCATTTCTTCTTCTTCTTTGTCGTTTCCTCATTACTGAGGGTCGTGACCACCTTGGTCCAGTTTTTGCACCAGCTTCCTCCAATGTTGCCTGCATTCGGCCTGCTTAATGGCGCCCGGGACGCTGGTGTTTGTGGCCTCCTTGAAAATGTCCGTCCACCTGGTTGGCAATCTTCCTCGACTTCTCTTTCCTTCCACGTGACAAAACAAAATCCTGAGAAAATATTTCATTTACGTATTCGTTAATTTATCGATAGCACGCTTCGTATTGTAACTCCTTGTATGCTGTTAGTTGGTTGTGGAACACCGTAGCTGTGAGAAAGATTAGTCAATTTTCCACCACAGCAGGCTTAAAATACCTACCATTGATATCTTTGCAACAAAAACTCGTGACGTTTAAGAGATAATCTTATCTTTATTTACCTAATAACTACCTTATGATTGTTTAGGGCACTCATAAATGAGTCGACTATTATCAAAGGCGGCAATCTGACTTTTAGACAATGATTGGTAAATCAGAAAAACGAATTATTGACTTTGTATTCCATTGGCAGTCACAAAACTCTTCGGAACGACATCTTAGATAAATAACAGGTTAACTATTAACCTTTATTTAATGCAGGTTTTGAACCGTATTCTTTGAAGGAGACGATTATATTCAAATAAATCTGTATTGACATATCAATAAAAAAATTTTGNTTGACTTTGTATTCCATTGGCAGTCACAAAACTCTTCGGAACGACATCTTAGATAAATAACAGGTTAACTATTAACCTTTATTTAATGCAGGTTTTGAACCGTATTCTTTGAAGGAGACGATTATATTCAAATAAATCTGTATTGACATATCAATAAAAAAATTTTGTCCAAATGTACAGATTGCCACCTTTGATAATAGACGACTCAAATATAACATTTTATATATATATTGTTCCTAGTGTGGCAAAACATGAATGTGTGGCATAGATGTTTTTGACATACCTTAAGCATTTTAATATGGTATATTATGTATGGTAATGGTGGTATATATGGTGACAAATTATGAAGTCGCAAGAATAAGTACCACAATCCTGTCTAAGCATACTGGAGTTCGTGTGGTTCTCTACTGATGTTAAAACGATTTGCAGTCCTATATAGCGAGATTCATAGTAATTTTAATGCATCTAAAGCAATCATTGTGCTTCATCATACATAATTCTCCTGCTTTTCTCCCAGTCTGGTCTTTTTACTGGTGGTAGGACCTTTTGGGAGTTCGCGTGGGTAGGTAACACCACCCTGCCTATTTCTGCCGTGAAGCAGTAATGCGTTTCGGTTTGAAAGGTGGGGCAGCCGTTGTAACTAACCTTGTTACCTTAGAACGTGTATCTCAAGGTGGATGGCGCATTTACGTTGTAGATGTCTATGGGCTCCAGTAATCACTTTACATTAGGTGGGCTGTGAGCTCACCCACCCATCTAAGCAATAAAAAAAAAGTCACCTAGGGTCGGCGTAACATGTTTTCTCCTTCCATGCTCTTCTATCATATACCATTTCTACGCTACTACATATCGTCTTTCACGCAATCCATCCATTTCTTCTTAGGTTTACCTCTTCCTCTATATCCTTCCCCATTCATAGTTAACACTCTCTTACTAACCTCGTTTTTATTTTGTCTTTTTTATTTTACATGTCCATACCATCCCAAAACGCGCACTTCTCAGCTTCTCTGTCACAGGTGCCACTTTCAGACTTCCTCTAAAATATTCATTCCGTATTCTATCCATTCTTGTTACTCCACACATCCATCACAACATTCGCATCTCTTCATGTGCTTATGACCACTTAATGGCTACAAGACGCCGGAGGTGGCAATACTGGTGGAGGCATCTTCTAACAAACGACGTCGTATGAGTGTCCTCGTAACGGGATATATGTTCACGAGTGCCTGACTGCTCGATAGTATGTTAGCTATAGTTGATTTTTTATTGGTCTATTTGTTTATTAATTACCAAATCCCATAGATAACACAGCGCGAATGGCATCACCAATCTTTAGACATGAAGTCTCACTAATAGTAAATGATGCGATAGAAAAACCAGCAGCGCAACGACTAGTTCTTTTATTTGTGCGAAAAAGCCTTCGATCAATAATAGTACTAGATTACGGATCAGGAACAAAAATAAGACGCTCCAGTGGCCACGTTTGCAGACACGAAAACATCTTCATTTCTTAGAAAAAAGTTTAATAATGTTAACGACTTCAGTTTATTATAAACCTTAATACTTAATCATAAAGTTTAATTACCATTGCAAAATATATGTATTTAGGTCCTTTCGTCAGAAAAAGAATATTATGGAATAAATTTAAAATGTCACTTGAACATAAAAAGTCATCAGTACAAAAATATTTATTCTAAAATGATACTTAAAGCCTAATTTATAAGGTTAAAAATATTTGTTTAAAATTTCGTGCTTATTGTATTGTGGAACTAGATGTAGTTCTTGGTATTACATTTCAATGCTCAGAACACAGTAAGTATTGAAAGACATAGAGTTGCAGAATATACATATTTGTTTTAGGTTTGTTTTGTATGGTCGCAACTATTTTTGACCGATTCAAAAAAGTAGTAGATAATATTTTACATTGCCGCTATTACAACAAATAGGTGATAAAAAATAAAATTGAATAAAGTAAAAAAAATATGAAAGGAAACACGAAACATGTTTTCCACGTATTCTTTATACAGAAGTAATTAAAACAATAATGTAGGTTTAATTACCTTTAAACAGATTCAGTTTGTTATAAAGCTGTCTTTTAGAAGTCATTTTTATATGAGCGGTTTCTTTTTTACAAATATAATGTAATCTTATATCAATGAATTTTTCTATAATCAGTTTAATTTAGGCTTATTTTATGGCTGTGTTCGTTTCCCCCAGAAAACAAATCCTTTTCAGCATATACGCTTAAAATATTTACACATACATATAAAGTTTTTTTAATACTTTTTTGCATTGATTTGCCACCACCATTGAACAATTCTAGAATTTTTATAAGAGTTCTATATTTCTTCTCCTCTTTCTTTCGCGACAATATATATCCATTGTGCACAGCGACAAGGGGCTACTAGGAAATCTACAAACAAAAATAACATTATAAAATAACAAAACTACTCTATGCATTCCCTGTCCAAGAATAGGTGATGTTTGTTACAATAGTTGGTGCCTTGTTGCAAACATTGGCCAAACAATTACAATATTCGTAAATTGTGTTTTATTTACAATATAATTGTGTTTATTATTTTATGAAAAACACTTAATAATATAAATTTACCAAAAAAAGATATTCCTTCCAAAACCTTGGTGTTACGGTGGTTTTTTACTCAGTTTTTGAACGCGCATTGCAGCGTTTTGACGTCTTAGTGTTGGCTATGATTGGACCATACTAATTTGAAATAAGACCACAAATTTATTTGTGGTCTTATTTTTCGGGCCGCTTTTGAAGCGCTAATCGCGAATCTAGTAGTATTATTGATCGAAGCCTACCACCAGTAAAAATTAATATAATATTTAGATTTTTTTATTGTCCTTGTAGGCAGATGAACTTACGGATCGTCCGCAGCAGTTACCATCGCTCATGGTCGTCAGCAATGTCAGGGGCACAGCCAAACCGCTGCCTTTTTAATACGCTTTTATTAGCTTCAGACGTAGGTATGTATGTTTGTAACGGAATTTTTGAACATGATTTTGACCCCTTTCAAAACGTTGGATTAACTCGAAATTTGGTATACTTATTAAAGACTGAGGGCAATTCAACATTTAAAAAAAATTAAAAATTGTAATTCAAGTAAAAAATTAAAAATAAATAATAGTTTAAAAAAACTAACAAAATACGCTTTTATAGAAAAACCAACTAAAAAAACTATTATATTATTTATTATTATTAACCCTGAAAAATCAGTTTATGGATACCCGGTCGAGGGGGGTAACAGACCGGGCTATGTCGGACTCCAGCGCCTCCAGAGAGGAAGACCGTGGTCCTCCTCTTCTTCAAATTCCTGCCGAGAGACTACGTCTTGAGAAAGGCGCGCGATGGCGTTTATTTGTGATAGATATGTTTTTAGCTATCACAAATAAACTAGCGCTAAAAGTTCTGGCAGCTTTGCGATATAAATACAATAGTATTCGTGTATAGTTTCTCTTAATTGGTCTAAGTCGAATTCACTGAATTTTATGTTTAATTTCAATATGGTCATCATTATTTTCAGTTTGAACCACGAGGCGTTGAGGTCATAGAAGCTATCTAAATGCATGAATATCTATATATACATATATGCGATACAATAACAAAATAAAAGTGCACTGACTGACACATAACTTTACAGGGCAAATCTCATCGCTTTATCAGCTGTATCTTGTTTGTAGACTTTGACTTGCGTGATTGTTCACAGATTAAACCAGATTCGTGCGAAAACAACTTGTTAATAATATCTACAGCTTTATATTGAACGTTTAATAAACATTAAAATATTCTTTAACAGATTCAAAAATTTATTGCGTCATGGAACGATTTTTTAATTTTATTACCTAATTCGTTAAATTTACTTTAATTACATTTTATAAAATTATAGTTATTTTTGCGTGCTTTTGAACCATAGTATGGCTTATATGTCTAACAGTAGGTTCTGTGGCAATTTGAAATACAGGTATTTTGGGAGATATGATTTTTAATCCATAATCCTTATAGTTAACTAGTCGTCTCTATCAATTTCTTTCTTTGTGTTCGTGCCACAAGTCTCCGCTTCAGATTGTTTCAGCAGTCCTATACGCCCTTCTTTAAGGAGCTTTAAGTAGCAACTTAAAGAGTGAGCAGTGATTTGGTGCCTACTTCCAGCATTGTCGACGTTTTCGCTTTTATTTTAGACTAGCGGCCCGCTCCGACTCCACTCGGGTCTTTAACAAAAAAATTAACAATATTTTACGTTATTTTATTTTTTTTAAATAAAAGAACACTTATTGCGGCATAACTATAATAGTTAGACATATGCTGTCGCGACACTTTTTCTAAATAGAAATGTGTTCTACAAATTCGTAGGACATTATTTTATTCTATCATCAATAGTTTTCGCAGGGCACGCGATGTAAAGAATATTTTAGGTAATTTTTTTACACCTTTTACACATTATTGGAGTTTTAATATGGATCCAAATTTTTTTTCAAATTATAGCCTATGTCACTCGGAAATAGTGTAGTTTCCAAACAGTAAAATAATTTTTCAATTCGGTTCAGTAGTTTCGGAGCCTATTCAATTCAAACAAACAAACAAATCTTTCCTCTTTATAATATTAGTATATAATATTAGTATATATTAATATAGATAGTATAGATTAGTATATATTAAAGGTCCTTGTTTTTGCTCATTTCTCACCAATCCTACTACAATGGTAGACTTAAAGTTGACGAAGTAAGATAGGAATTAGTGGGAATGTTATGTTGAAAATTTAGGTGACGATATTATTAATTCGGAGAATATAGGAAAATGGAGGTTCGAAGTGGCCCACGTCCCAAACTGTTTTCCTGTAAGATCTTCAATAATTCATGAAGCGAATACATCAAGCCATCGACGGGATTATGTTAAGGCGTCCTAGATAAATACAAAATACGTCTGTATCGAACGTTGAACCTGAACTCGAAAAATTACGTGATTTATTCCATAATTAAAACGTTTCCACGGAATTTGTTCTTTTGCCTGTTTTTTTAGGGCGTATTAAACGTTAAGGTCAACTGTATTAATAATGACAGTGTGATATTTGAGAGACTACTTCAGGAAATTTTGGTAACGGTTGGTATAATCAGAGTCCTCTGTTTGGCTGTTTCTTCTACGAGTATATCTAAAATGTACGGGTTATGCTACTGCTCAAATGTGTGTCTAAAAGTAAGGTAGTAGGGTATATTTTGATCCCGATGCTTGAGGTTATTATTCATAAGCAAGACAAAGTGATTTTTTTTATTTATTGCGTAGATGGGTGGGCGAGCTCACAGCCCAACTGGTGTGAAATGGTTACTGGAGCCCATAGAGATCTACAACGTAAATGCGCCACCCACCTTGAGATATAAGTTCTAAGGTCTCAGTATAGTTACAACGGTTGCCCCGCCCTTCAAACCGAAACGCATTACTGCTTCACTGCAGAAATAGGCAGGGTAATGGTACCTACCCATACGGACTTACAAGAGGTCCTACCACCAGTAATTACGCATATTATAATTTTGCGGGTTTGATTTTTATTACACGATGTTATTTCTTCACCGTGGAAGTAAATCGTAAACATTTGTTAAGTACGTATTTCATTAGAACAATTGGTACCTGTCAGCGGGAATGGAACACCGGTGCATCGCTAGATATAAACGCACCGGACGTCCTATCCTTTAGGCCACGACGACTGTCAATTCATTGTCGTCTAATGAAATTAAAATCGTGAAACTTAAGTGTGCGTACCTAATTACGTATTACTACTTTTATACTTATTACTACTATTATATGTACTTGAGACCTTACAACTCATGTCTCAAGGTGGGTGGCGGCATTTACATTGTAGATGTCTATGAGCTCCGGTAACGACTTAACATCAGGTGGGCCATGAGTTCGTCCACCCATCTAAGCAATAAAAAAAAAAACTGCCGTGGCCTATGTCTTTCGCGAATCTTTAAGAAATCAAAATCTTTATACACTGAAAAATAGTAGTTAACTGCTAAATGACTTAAGGCAACGAATAACGCGGACTCATGTGGTAAAAACTAAAACCGCTGGTATAAACCAACTGAAACTTTACGTCATGTCTTCAAAGTAGTGACGTAAACATTGTGGTCTCTAAATTATGGTAATACCAGCTGTAACGAGACCTGTCCTTCCCCATTTAAAAAAAAAAACGATTGTCTGTAAAGTCGGTTTACCGACGATAGTTGAACGTGACAACGTCATAAGAAAATACTGATGGAATGGTTTCATTTTTCAAAAGAAAATTTTAATTTATTTATAGGCTGTATTACGAACAGAATGCTGCCGAACGTGGAGGCCGATTGTGCTCTGTCACTCGTTGCGCGCTCTCGCTTGCACTTCAAGCCTTAAATGGAACGCCTCAGAGCGAGGTAACGCTGCAGGAGTCATGTTTTTTCGTGCGTGTAGCCGGCTCCATCGAATTATAAGACGTTGTCACGTCAAAAAAACCTTCCAATTTCCAGAATAATTCAATTGAGATTTTATTCATTGAATTCCCTGACTGATACAATTATACTAGCTAATAGCTTAAACTACGTTACTGTTAAGAATCGACTTTGATTGTATTCGGGTCGCGGTACTGTTATTTTGGGGAGCGATGACATTCATCTCGATTTTACAAAGAGATAAAAATTATAATTTCATATTGGAAAATTTTGTGGTCTTGGCCTGATTAGGCGTTTCACGAGAGAGCGAATTCAACAGAGGGATCGGATTCTCGAGTGGAAAAGCGACTGTTTTATTCAGTGAGTTTGATTCTCACATACTCCATAGATTTGAGGAGATCCCAAGCACAAGAAAGAGAAACTATCAAACTTACGTACATCGTGTAATAAAAATCCAACCCGCAAAATTATAATTTGCGTAATTACTGGTGGTAGAACCTGTTGTGAGTCCGCATGGGTAGGTACCATCACTCTGCCTATTTCAGCCGTGAAGCCGTAATGCGTTTCGGTTTGAAGGGTAGGGCAGCCGTTGTAACTACCTTTAAACTGAGACCTTAGAACTAATATCCTAAGGTGGGTGGCGGCATTTACGTTATAGATGTCTATGGGCTCCGGTAACCACTTAACACCAGGTGGGCTGTGAGCTCGTCCACCCACCTACGTATGCATTAAAAAAAAAGAAAAAAAAAACTTTTAAATATTGTAATTCGAATATTGCTAAGATAATACGCACCCATCATGCCTTATGAACTCAGGTAACTGCTTAATACACGTAGGCCCTAAAGAGCTTAGACACATCTTTACAGCCTAACTTTGAGCTAAATTTACTCAATTCTTATTTAGGTACAACAATCCTGCTCATTTTTGTTGCAAAGAAGTGATGCGTTTTGGTTTAAAATGTATCGGTTGTTATTAAACATAGAATGTAATTCAGAATTTCAAGTTGTGTCGGAAAATGGGTTGAAATGTTTACGGGCTTACGTAACCAGAAAAGCCGCAGACCGACCGATACCTGATTAGTTATGCTGGATTCTACCAATAATGTGTTGTCTTTCCATCTTTAGCCATTTTGTTGTTTTTTTTTTGGTCAGGAGGAAATCGCCGGACTTCCGCCCTCCACTGGGGACGGCGGGCGGAGTATGTCGGAGTTGAACCGACCAAAACCTTCTGTCGCTCAACAACCAACGTCCAAACCTCGCATGAGACAGAGCTCATGAAAAGGCAAAGGGGGAAAGTGATGTCTTTAGTGCGGAGCACATCTCTCCCATTACATTCCCCCTCGGGACGCCGGACTGGCGGTCGTCGGCGTCACGACCACCTGCCCTCTCGGTCGGCAGGCTATCTTTAGCCATAACAGACTCTTAGTTCATGTTCCTACAGTGTTCTGTACATTGGCCATCAGTATTCGGAAAGCAGCGGCTTGGCTCTGCCCCAGGCATTGCTGAAGTCCATGGGCGACGGTAACCACTCACCATCAGGTGGGCCGTATGCTCGTCTGCCTACAAGGGCAATAAAAAAAAACCAGTTACTTATCTGTGCCTCTTTGATTTATGCCTCCTAATGTAATTTTTGTTTCAATAGAGTTGAGACTTTTTTTTTCTTTTAATGTAATCGCTGGTAGCTTGAGAGCTTCTTCCAACCACATTCGTACGGGAGAGACTTTAATATTAGGGCTGGATGGCCGCGGAATGACGTCATGCATTTATACTCCGGTAAGCGTCAAGGTAAGCTCGTGCTACCACACTTTTTTTTATAGCTTTGATAAGTGGACGAGCTCACGGCCCAGCTGAAGTTAAGTGGCTACCGGAGCATATAGAGATCTACAACTGTCGCCACCCACCTTGAGATCTGAGTTCTAAGGTCTCAAATTTATAGTACAACGGCTGCCCCACCCTTCAAACCAAAACGTATTACTGCTTTACAGCAGAAATAGGCAGGGTGGTGGTACCGACCAGCGCGGAAAATACGTCCTACCACCGGTAATAAACACTTCAACCAATGAAAAAAAATCTCAAATCTAATAGTCTGATCTGCCATAACAGCCAAGGATATATCTAGCTCGGTTTATTTAGTATTTAAACTTATAGGATCTAAATTATAAATGGGATGAGAATGACGGAAATAAAAAGACAATTTCCATTGTTTATATCACTTTTTTATAATTTATTTTTTTTCACAACATTTTATTTAATTTTTTTTTCTGTAAATTTACAATAGCTTAAAACTCCTCACAAATATATAGTAATCATTATGTATCGTAACAATATAGCGTATAAAATATACGCATCGTACACGCAACAGGCAACTTGAAAAAGAATAATAACTATAATTATGTAAATATAGGTCGAAACTACAGCAACAAATTCAGCAGCGCCATCCAGGCGATTGTATACTGTCTTGTGACGTCACGTGTTTGCGTTCGACCATAACTAAAACTAACAGTAAGCTTATACAAGGCATTATGAGCTAGCAACCCTATATTAGAGAGTCTGTTCATGTCGTGCTATCGCTTTTAACATATGAGCGATCAACAACATTGCTTCGCTCCATGAGACCGAAAAAAATCAGGAACAGTTGGGGCATGGTATAATACGTTTAAGGCTTCATCTTTCTAAGTGATCTTAGTAATAGAACAAATTATATACATCTTTTCAAAGGTGTGACTCGAATGCAGTAAGATTAATTGTATACATTGCTAATCCGTTCAAAAGATGTCTCACCATCAACATTATGTTCATATGCAAAAGCTACAAATACGAAGACCGCCACGCTAGCAGCTTAGTGATGTGAATTTTAGAAGTAATTCTTTAAGAAAGTACTTTATTCTTTTGTATGACATAAACAGGTAAAATTGTTCACATTCCATCGCTAGGCCACATAGAGACAAGGAAACCTCAAGTGCATCAGTCGTTACTCAAATATATACATTTTGCATATCTGATTTATGAACTTAGGTCACCTAGGTTACTGAACATATAAATCATTAAATAAACTATACCATGACTACTGTTCCAAGATATTTTCAGTGTTGTTGGAACGAGCCTTTGCTTCGTTCGGCGTTTGCGTTCACAACTCTACATCTTTCATATTTGTAAACACTCTGTCCTCATTCTTCTCGAGTGTAGTTTATCAAAATAGACACCAAGGCGTCTTCAAACACAACTGCTAGTATATTCTTTCTACTACTGTTAATAGAAAAATAAAAGAAATTGAAAAGTATTCTCCCATCTACACTCGTTTTGACTTCCAATCTTCCATTAATAATTCCTTCGGTACAGGTAAATAAATGCTTGTGTATTTGTATGTATGTTATTACCTACATTGTTTTTAGTTTAAAATTCATTTAACGTATCTTCATCGGAATATTCTATTGGCTTTCTTTTGGTTATGTCAACAGACGTAATCATCGTGTCATCAAAGTAAGCCATGTTGTTTAGAATACTTCACTGTAATATTTAAATTCTGAGTGAAGATTTTTTGTCATGTAACACTATTTATAAAACTTTGCTTTAAAATTTTATAAGACAATTTGATGTTCGAACAAGATAACTGCTTGCTTCTAGCTTCAACGCTATTTGTTAAAACTTAGTCTCTAGATCTACAGATCTTGTTTTAGCAATAACTTTTTGCAGAAAGTTAATTGAAAGTTAATCTCGTTTTTAATACCCATTTTAAATTGAAGTTTCCCTATATATAAAACACTAAATTTTAGTTTTTCACTTAAATTATATATTTTTTTAATATTTTTTCTTTAAAATTGTGTTTTAAATGCAGGGATGTGACAATTTTCCTTAAAACTACACCTACAAAATAAACATGCATCAAACTTCGCTATCGCACGCAAACGCCATTTTGACCAGTGAATATAGAGTAAAAACTTTATTAAAAAGAATAAAAAGCTAGCTGAAAACTGATGGTAACTTTAGAAAAAAAAATATAAAAATAAAACTTAACTATGAATTTTGCAATGTCTCTCTGCTTTATTTTCAAATAAATTGTTCAGTAGATAGTTTTTGTTGGCGAATCATTTTATAGAGAAACATACAAGAGCTTAAATAACGGGCTTTAAGCACTTTTAGGCCAAATGTTTGAGTTGTTTTTGAGGAACTTTTGTTGATCAAGTTTTAGATTTTCAATTATAGACGACATTATCATAAGCGCTGTCTTAAACGCCAAGCATTAAACGGGAATCTAATACATAACTTTGTAGTAACAAACACATCTTATGTATAGTGCACTTATCGAATCCAAACACGTGGATGTTGTTTTAACTATTCTAATAGCCGATCTACAGTATAGAATGTGTGTCGATCACAGATATTTCCGAAAAAATCACTACAACATTTTAAAGACGATAAACTTTTATCGAAAAATCTACAGTCACAATTAACGCCTGTCTCAATACATCAAGTTACCTTATATGTAATAAAAATTTCACAAATACTTACATTTTTGTAATTAATTACTTAAAATTTTCGTTAATCTTATGTACTTTGCTTTACATCTAAGTACATATTGAGTAGTGTATAGAGATATATGTATACTATATTGTTGCGTTCTATCGCATTACATTGAATATTTTTAAATGTATTCAAATTTTGTAACTAATACACAGATACTTAAGTACGCTAGTAATCATTACTTATATTTCTGTGTTCAAGAAAAATGAGACGGAACGAATTACGACTCTTAGATCTAGATTCTAGATCATTATAATATTAATATATTTATTAAATACGAGACAGTACAACGAGTAAGTGATATAAAGGAATTTTGTTTTAAAGAGATGAGATCTTAAATTTTGATTACACAATGAGCAAGTTAGAAATTCGTTCATTACAATACTTTTTTTTAAAGACCAAAAAGACACGACACTAACAGTGAATTGTACTTGAATAATTCTAATTGCAAATTCAACTACTAAAAAATGTTTCAACAATATACTGCTTACGAAGCCCTACAATGATACACAATACTATATAATATATTTATATGCGTTGGCAAATAATCTAAGACACGCACATTATTGGCCGGACACGTTAACACCGTCGTTCATAATATACTCTCGTTAAATATGCAACAGTTATATTTCTCTATCGATTTTTAAACTACATATCTCGAGATCAGAGAAGCATTAGGTCGGATGTAAATGTTTCAAACTTTTATAAAGCATCATTTTGTTTGTTGTAATTGACGCTGATAGTATTTTAGACGTATTCAATGCGATTCCATAAATTTTAGGAGATTTCTTTTATAGCTTGATTAAAATTTTAATCTTTATTTCTGATAAAGAAATAAGTCACAAACGTTTATTTATTTATTTTATTTTACAAAGCCGTTCCGATCTCGCGCCGCTTCCTTCGAGACATATTTTTATACTTTAAGTAATCATACAATAATCAACGACGAACATATCTACAACAATAAAATCACATTTTTTATACAATTTACATCTTTTTTTTTTTCATGCAGCAATCGATGAAAAATAGTAATGTAACTATTCATAAGTACTGTATTTTATAAAGTGACTTTTATACTTGTAAATATCCATAAAAATATTTCTATTAATATTTCAAATAATTAAAATAAAAGCGTGAACTTTAATATTGTACACACCTTAGTTTTTTTTTTTGTTTTTTCGATTTTAATGTTTTTCTGACTTAATTGTAACTTAGCTACGCCAAGCCGTATACAATACTAGAGAAACCACTTAAGACTTTGTTATATATTAGATACACGATTTCAGTTCGTATTGTTTCATTTAAAAATACATAATAAAATAGAATTCGAAGTGACGTGCGGAGTTTATTAATGTTTGTGTTCAAACTCGAACCACGGATCGCGGCCGGTCACTCCTAGGTTTATTCATTATCATTATTCAAAATAATGGATTATATTATCGCGCCAAGAGCCGTCAGATAAAAGGCTTGATTCGTTTACATTGATTGATCCTACAAAAAATATCCATATTTTTCCAACTATCAATCGGACATTTCTCATTCAATATAACTATAATAGAACAATAATTGCTTGCAGTTTTTTTTTTAAATTAGCGATTCAACCTGACTTCAATCGGAATTCCGATAACTGATCACGGCGAGAGACATGCCTTTAAATTTATGGAAAATAACCTATCAAGAATAACTAACTAGTCTTTTTTTTTAGGCAGACTATCGACTCGGATTCGTCTTCCGACAGCGCATCCGGTCTGGTTTACGTGAATAATTTTCGTACTGCTAACATATTAAGCTATCAACACGACAGGAGTACGATCTGAAATTATTTCACGAATCAGTTTTACGACCTAGCGCCCCTGGGTGCCCCGATGGCATTGCACATTGCGCACTGCACCGGCGAGCCGGGCGACAATTGACGTGATGAATTGCTCCGGGACGCGACGTATGGGCTCGAATTGACAGGCTCCTCCGCGTCCGGCGACGCACTTAAGTTTTTGAATACATATCGACGCTTGAAAGGCAAACGTGACTAAGCGACAATAACTGCTTTGTACATAAATGATAGGCAATAACCATATTCGATGCGCAAAAAAAATATTCTAGGTCTATTAAAATCATTTCAATCCTACAGCTAGATTCGTTAAAATAGAAATTTTTTTCAGGTATTTCAACTATAAATAACTTTTTTTTTTTTTTTATTGCTCTGGTGGGTGGGCGAGCTCACAGCCCACCTGGTGTTAAGTGGTTACTGGAGCCCATGGGCATCTACAACGTAAATGCGCCACCCACCTTGAGATATAAGTTCTAAGATCTCAGTATAGTTACGACGGCCGCTCCACCCTTCAAACCGAAACGCATTACTGCTTCACGGCAGAAATAGGCAGGGCGGTGGTACCTACCCGCGCGGACTCACAAGAGGTCCTACCACCAGTAATACTGTAAAGTTCACGCATTGTCGCTGCTTAGTCACGTTTGCCTTTCAAGCGTCATATATATATATTTTTTTGAAACCGACCCTAAAACGATCGCTCTTATCGGCGAATACATATATTACATACGTGTTTTAGTATTATATACATTTGGCACTATAACGAAGGTCAGGGTACGGCGGTCACGCGGGGCAGAGCGCCGGCCGGCAGCACTCGCAGCAGGCTGTGTAGGCGCAGGCGGGGCAGGGGGTGCACACGCACAGGTAGTACGGCTGCACCAGCACCGGCGTCCGCGCGCACAGCTCCCGGCACGCCAGCGCCTCGATCAGCGCCAGCGTCTGCCGCCGCTCGTGGCCCATCAGGCACACGGTCGACTCGCGGACCACGCTGTGCAGCAACGTGAGGTACCTAAACAACATAAACGTTACATTTATCTTCGTTTATTTGCATTTTCAAGTCTTTTTCGGTAATTTCGAAGCCTTTTCTTTCAGGGGAAATCAGTTGCACCTGATCTCGGTTTACTATTATAGTTTTACAATTAAAGTTACACTTTTTATATAACAGAACTTATCGATTTTCGGCAATATTGAAACCTTTACTTTCAGGGGAAATAAATTGTTACACCTGAGCTCGGTTTACTAGTTTTACAATTAAAGTTACACTTACAGAACTTATCAACAATTCATAAAATTATGTTATCGTAAATTTATACTGAGTAATTGATTTAAAGTGTGGATGGTATATTACCTGTGCTTGAGCGCTTCCTCTTCTCGGCCCACGAAATGGTTCCTTAAATAAGCCTCGAGCTTGGCGCGCTGCTGCCCGAGCTCCGGGAAATCTATGAAGAACCTCGAGCACATGTAGCGTTCGAGGGTCTTGATCTTGTCGGGACGCGCGGCTCTGTAGCCCTTGGCTAGCAGAGCGCAGTACTTCAGGAGGCCACCGCCGCGGATCTCTTCGGGTTGCCGCGTCGCTATCAATTTCTCTGACAGGTGATGCAGAGCCTCGTTAAAGTCGCCGTAAACGGATTCACCGACGACAGTGGGATAAAAGTTCTCGCCGATCGGCAGCTGGGCGCACTCGTGGAACGCGAGCAGGGAGTCGAGAGCGATCTGGAACGAGTCTACCGAGAACTCGAACTGACGGCGCATGTTGTCCACGAACTTGAGCTCCACGGATTTGTGTCCGCGAGAGTTGCCGAGAGAAATGAGAGACCAGCGGTCACCGTCCGAGTTCACGCGGACCATTTTGGAAACGTAAGCCTCTTTTAGTCCAGCAGGTGTCGTGCGACGTCGAGGCGTCGCCGGAGGCAGCAGCGTGGCCAAGTGTCCGAGCACCGCGGCCTTAACGCGGTCACAGTGACGGGCCGTGGGCAGCTCCGCAGTGAAGATGAGATCGATGTCGGAGTAAGGCTGTGGGTTGTCGCCGAGCACGTGGCTGGCAGCGCCGCCGTTGAGGCGGACATCCCGTACGGAGACCCCGGCCCCGCCAGCCGCCTGCGCCAGCTCCAGGCGGGCTCGCACCCCAGCTACAAGCTCGCGTAGGCGCACGTGCAGCGTAGGGAAGTTGCCGCGACCGTGGATGGCCACCACCTCGTCCATGACGTCATTGAGCCGCCGCACTTGCTCGTAGCTGAGCACGGCGTGACGCTCTCCCGCACCGCACCCTTCTTCTGACGATGTATAGCTCGATTCGCTCTGTAACAAACAAAAAAATGATTTGGTATACTTTTGACTTGAATTTCCAAATTTCAAGGATTTGTAGTCCGTATTGTATTAAGTAACAAAAAAGCAATAAAAAAACCTTAGAAGCTCGTTAAAATGTCGACGATCGCGCGTTTTTCATGTTTTATTGTCGAAGTCGCATCGCTAACATAGAGTTAGTGTTAGAAGATGATACATACATACTTCTAACAGCTGTGCGAGAGTTGTTCAAGTTTAATCTCGATGATCCTGATTACCTCAATCAAAGGTATAGACGTTTTTGTAGTTTTAAAACAACGTACTTGTTACTGAAGTTTCAAGATTTAAGAAGAGCCACATTGTCATCTCTTTAACGAACAATACAATGTCAGACATTAGTTACGCCTTAAAACGTTTGAACACAACGTAAAAGAATAAATTAAATACAAATTCCAATAAGGAAAAAACAAATCAGTGGTTATGTTATAATGGTAAACATTTTCAGAGTTTACGGATACTTGGAACGGATCAAGGTCGTTTATAATTCAGAAATATCTTTTGAAATGATAAGCCATATTTGAGGGTGTTATATAACAGATAAACGGACAAACAGGTAGCGATAAAATTCCATTACGAAACTTATGGTTACGTCGAGTGAATATTATATAGCAAGGATATTGAGGCTTTTTTTGTTTCTTTTCTACCTATGCTGATAGCCTTGAGAGGCTACTATATCAGAATCTACCACCGGATTGGAAACGCGACCCACTGTGAAGATCTTTAGAACTTATATCTTTAGAAGAAATAAAAACATCTTTGTTAAAAACATTGTGGAATTTGTTTCAATGTAGTCTCCTATCTCGGGCTTCGGAGTAGCAGTCTCCTGAGACTTCGTTTGCTCTTTTGTAACTTCCAATTTTGTAACATATTGAATACTAGCTGATCAGGCAGACTTCGTAGTCAATCGATAATTATAAGGCCTAAACTTTTGTATAAAATAAACTTAAAACAAACAAAAGAAATTCGTCCGACGGGGACACATCAAAGGAAAAAACAAAATTGTTATTTTTATTTAATTCCGAGCATTTTCATATTTTTATACCTTTTAAACCTTCTCTGAACTTCCACAAATAATTCAAGACCAAAATTAGCCAAATCGGTCAAGCCGTTTTCATGTTATGTCGTGACAACGGAAAACGGGTTTCATTTTCATATATATAGATTAAATAATAGCGATATCCAGTGACAAATATTACTTACAAAGAATTTTTACATCGTTTATCGTTTCTGTTTGATAAAGTTTACCAAACAAATACAAATAAACAATTTTTTACCTGTCTACCGAAATTCTGAGATATTTAATAGTTGTAGTAGATAAGAGGACATCGGAACACTTCTAAACATCTTGAGAAACGTTTGAAAAACTTCATTTTATATACAAAATAAACAACTGGTAATACTGCTGCGATGGAACATGACACAGCGAGTACATAAAAAGTACAATAAGTATCTTTTTTTTAAACAATAAGAACATCAAGTAACTCATTGTTAAATAAAAACTTCTTAGTACGTGGAATTGTTGTAAACTCAAGTGGAAAACTTGAAAAGAATCCGGACTTTATTATGTTATGGCATTTATTTTAGGTAATTTATTTTAATAAATATCTACAAGGACATATGAACCTACACGATATGCTCTAAGCTTTATCCGGGATTGATATAAGGTTCACATTAAAAAACTTCTTTATCTACGTCCAAAATAAGACGCAAAACAATAACATTTGGTTCTCCAATGAACACAATCACCAACATACGACCTATACAAACGTACATACCGAGTCTGAATATTTTAAGTTACTGTTATAATTCAGTAATAAAAAAATGGAAGTTACGAGAAGAGAGCGTCTCATGTTCACGACTTAACTTATATTTTAAGTCGACTTAAAAATAAGAGGAGGTTGTCATTGTTGTCAACAAGATTTTTTTTAAATGTTTCGAATTTAGAAACTTTCTACGCGGACCGATTTTGATTATGCTTTTTTTATTTAAAGTGTTTTTCATGTAATCCCCTTTTAAATTTTATCAATATTTGCTTAGTAGATTTAATTAACTTCGACAACATTAATGATATTCTCATTTTATTTCGTTGAAAGCGGTTTTATTTTCTATTACAATTTTGTATTTTGTCTTATTGACAGCGGACGTAGACAACGGCCGGCCCGCGGTAATTTTAACTATAGCCCATTATAAAAACTGCGGCCCAGCTAGAGTAACAAGACCGAAATCTATATTCGTAAATAAAACGGTGTAAATATATGCTGGTTGCTACATCGCAAAAAGATTCGTTTAGGAACTGTTCATAACACATTCGTGGGTGATGCCGATTCCACTGATCGATTGGTGGTTGATACTGGGCTGTCTATGTCTGCCGCTAAGTCTTGATAGGGCTGCCACATTCTAGGAAATATACCGTTATTCCTCTTGTTTACCACGATAATTTTTTTTTATCGAACTCGAAGGTTCATTCTCGCGATTCGTTTTCCAAAACAGTCGTTCAATTTAAGAAATCATTTGTTTTTACGTTTTAAATTTGCGTTTCGTAACAGGTCCACTGATCGTCCTCACACAATCACTATTATTACTCAATCAACCGAACAATTTAGAACAGCAGCTTGCGCCAAGTGCCGCCCACGTGCCCGCTATCGCAGATTTCGGATCCGGCTAAATTAATAACGATTATCGTAGCACGAACGTGTTTAATTTTAACCTCCGTGTCCTGTCCTACTTCCTACTGACGTCGTTCCGATTCTAACAAATACGTAGCTGGAGATCCGTGTACGAAATCAAGGGCGTTCAATAAGGTCATTCTCGTATTATATTTTGTTACGTGACAATGTGCGAAGTGGATTAGTGAAGCAACCGTATTTGAATAAACAATATAATGTCCGTTTTTTGTTTGTTTACTTTGATGATTCCGTCATGTACGATAATACCGGTCACGGTTCAAAGCATTCCTATTGTTACATCTGAAGTTTATCGTAATGCTAATATTTACTTTAAGTCGTGAGGTTAGAGACTTATTTGCGTTGTAACAACAAGCATGTGCTCTTCTCGGCGGAATGCATGACTGCTTCCTACCATGGCGGTTTCCACGATACCACCTGACCTGAGACCATAAGTGGTATTCATAAGAAAATTGTGGCTTTAAAATCTTTTACGTGTCTATAAATTTTGTCATTGTGGAATAATAATGTGAATCCAAAAAACTAATCTATCTAACTTTTATATATATCCTCGAAGAAAGCAGCTCCACCTAGCGGAGGAGTCGGGTGAATAAAAATTATCTCATGTGATGCGTCTGTGGCGCATCACATACCCGATACTGTGGACCGAATGGTAAACAGTCGACGTCGCCCTAAACACGTTATTACGGATCCTCCCGATCCATTAACGGTGCTTTTAGGTACCTCGAGCACCGGTTACCGTCCTCGCCGAACCCGTCGCATGCGGTCAAGGGCTCGCCGAGTAAATGAACCCATAGATACAGCTCACTGAGTTTCTCGCCGGATCTTCTCACTGGGTCGCGTTTCCGATCCGGTGGTAGATTCCGCGAAGCACTGCTCTTGCTAGGGCCAGTGCTAGCAACACTTCCGCTTTAAGCCCCGTGAGCTCACCTAGACGCATATCACGGGATATCAGCATAGGTAGAATGAAGAAAAAAAAAGGCCCATCTATTCCCCTTTTAAATATGTCTATGTCGAAAGCGGGAATCGAATTCACATCTGCGACACCGTGTTAATAATTTTAACAAAGGTGTATTCTACATACAAGCGTCTTCTACTCTGTCGTTTCGTTGTGGATTGCATTGTGACCGCTTTGTATCGATTTCTCGAACAATAAAATGTAAATTCATTACCGTACAATGTTCGTAACGAAGCCAAGCAGTAGCGACAAAAGCCTGTTTGTTCCTTTCGCAAACATTTGTACAGCTGATGGGCCTAGATTTATTTGTGGTTTGTATCTCATTGTGTTTGTGCAGCCATCGAGGTTATAAGAACGTTATGTTTTGTAGAGAAATGGGAGGTGACCCATTTGTATTGAGCATTGTGTTTCGCGCGATATATTAAAAACGTTCTTCTTCTTCCAGTGCCTCTTCAATCCTGAAGGTTGGCCGTTAGCTGCCTGTATTCATATCTATATATACGTATATCTTTTTTAAAACAACTAGCGGTTATATGTTATTGCCGTAATTAATTCATTGTTATCTTATCTCAAGATATTAATAACCATGTCCACAATTAACATTTAAGCTTTTTATCATTTAAGGCCGAATTGCCTAATGGGTTGTTTTTAGTAGCGATTTAATATTACTAATGTTAGCCCAGTTATCGAATTTCCGCTATAATCACTGGCACCCCAAGATTTATTCATTTTCTTATTAGATTCTCTTTTTAGTTTGGGTCATGACATTTTGAACAAAAAGAACTGTCTATCTAATTATTTCCAGAAAATTATTTATTCATAGGAAAACCAAAAGAACGAAAGATCGTTTCTCAAATATGGCAAAAAATGATGATAGTACCTAGACGGATTGGTTTTAAAATATTTCCAAAAGATTACGAAAGGGTGCTTTGATCCTTACCGTTTTTAATTTAAGACACTTTCTCTACTGGCCTTATGACCTCTCAAGCTGCAGCAGAAGTGGGAGCGTGAAGGATTTTTTTATGCTTGACCGCTTTTACATCACGGAAAAATTCGAAACTATAAACTCTTTTTTGTTGCATAGATAGGTGAACCACCCTCGTAGTGTAGAGTGGTTGATTACCTGACTCCTTAGAATGTCGACACCTTTCTTGAGACATTTGGTCGAAATTTTAATTGTGTCGTACCGCTTCGGCCGAAATGGCAGGATGGTGCCTACCTATGCGCCTCTACAATACCAGGAAAAACCTGTTGGCGATCGCACTACGCTGGGATAATACTCAAAGAACGCTGCTGCCCCTTTCTGGTGAATAGCCTAGTCGCCATTTAGTAGTCTATAACCATACAGCCAGACCTAGACCGATTTTGTAGGATTTTTTTGCGTTAAAAGATAGAATATCTTATCGTATCAGAATGGCGGAGATTAAGATCATTTATAGCTTGCGACTTCACTCGCGTTAAATTTCTTATTACAATATACTAAAAAATGATAACTAACTTAGTCTTTAAATCCTGATAGGCAATGACTTTCCATGTTACTCCGTCGCTGCTTTAAATAAAGAGAAACCAAACACAGTTTTATATTTGAAATATTGTTATGAGTATTATTACGACTACGCCTTACGGCTCATGTTATCACGAATTTTTATGCGATATTTCGAGATTCTGATTTCTTTTGCTCACATTGATTAACGTCTGTCAATTACAGTCACTTCAAACTGCATATAGCATAGACAACAGTTGCATATAACAGCTGGATCGTTTCAGAACGTGAGCCAAGCAAAAAACTAAAATATCAGGGCTTAAAACAGCCGTGTCTGGTTATTCATACGTCAAAATTAAAATACAATTGCTTAACAAGCAATGCAACTGTCAATCACGTGCGAACGAAAGTTGTAGCTGCAATTTGGTTTAAAAAACATAATTAACAAAAAAAGGGTGCGTGTACTTATTTATGTACGCGCGTAAGAAGTTATACTTTATTTTTATTAAATTTATTTCTTTTTTTTTTAAATATTAAATAATTAGTAATAAATATTTAACGTTAATAATTTAATAATATTTAATATGAATTATATTAAATAATAATTTTGTCATTTATATTACTAAAAAATTTATGCTAATAACACTTTTTTTACGAGTGTACATGCGCGAAAGTTCACCTTCGGCTATATTCAGATTCGCCAAGTTACGTCGGTCGTATTGTAATGAGCGATTTAGTGGGCAACTTCATTCTGTTAATTTTGTGTCACGGTGCGCGCGCATCGTAAAATTTCACTCTCATCAATTTTTCATAACGCGCCTAAAGAAGACTAAGTATAACTTCAAAAACCAAATTGAAAAGTTGCATTCTGAGTATCAGCGTATTCGGTGAGTGCTCTCGCGGGCCTCACGTTGCGGCCTTCTCGCCGCGTCCGATCGAAGAACGTAAACTGCATTGTTTTTCCTCGTAGATTTGAAATCAGTCGGCTGAGGTCGAATTCGCAATCGTAGCGAATCGTACGGATGCAAGATCGTTCTTTACTAACTAAACTAAAATGGTCAAGTGACTTTTTGTGTACGTAGAAATCAGCTGTTTCGAACGCGAGGTCAGACGTTGCGTGCTGTATATATATTTTTTTTCATTTCATTTTAATTCAAACGCCAGTTTTTTTTTATGAACGCTTTACAACAATGGATGTTGTAATTTGAACAATGAATCGGTCGTGATTTTCACAAGGCAAGTAAACAAGTTCGCATTTTTTTGTTGTTGTTACCTACAGTCTCTTAATCTGTATTTGTATTGAGTGTTTTAATGCGACTTGGTTATTGGGAAAAACCATAAATAAATAAGAAATAAAAGAAAGGGTAATAGATCGTTTGATTGTCGGTTAACATTGTATTCTGGAATTTTGGGTAGTTATTCCCCTACTTATTCGCTGGTAGCCTAAGGGGCTATTCTAGCTACGCCCAGACGGGTAGGTGAGGTCACGGGCTCAACCTGAGAGAATTTTCTAACCGGATAGGAATCGCGGCCCACTGAGAAGATCCAGCGAGAAACTCAGTGGGCTGTGTCTTTTTTTTTTATTGCCCTTGTAGGCAGACGAGCATATTGCCCACCTGAAGGTGAATGGTTACCGTCGCCCATGGACTTCAGCAATGCCAGGCGTAGAGTCAAGCCGCTGCCTACGGGTCTATGGGTTAGTTCGCACGTCGAACTCTTCGTCGTGATCGACGAGTTCGACGAGGACGGTGACCGGTGCTTGAGAGGTCTAAAAGCACCGGGAGTGAATCCAGGGGATCGGACAAGACATGTTTCGGGGTACAGGATACGTGTGCCCGCCGTAAAATCATAGTGTAGTAGACGCTTAGATATTAAAATGTAAGAAAAACAGCTATATAATCGGTCGTGTTTGTCGTGTCGCGTGCGTTTAAACATCACTAAACTAGAGAAAATACGGAAAATCGTCACGAATTTATTTGTAACAAATAACGAATCAAATTGTTAGCTACTTTGTAGTTTTAGACGTGATTTCGTTCACACATCACCGACTACTGTTATATTTTGGGGGGACAGCCGAAAGGTGTGTGTATATATATTATAGGTAGGTAGGAATGTCAGAATAAATACTTACGTTAGAATAAATTTTGATCCTATATTTTTATTTTAAATTTGTTTTTTTTTTTATAAAAGTTAATCTGACCTCATTTTCGAACGAGACTGTCTTTACATTTTTCGTCTCTGATTGTTTTGGCATTTTAAAAATTTTGTTCCAATCATGCAGCCCTAACCAAACCGCCTTGGCCATGTGTTAAATTTTGACAAGAAGGCTTTAATTTAGATAGAATTTGACATTGTATTTCGAGTCGATTCTTCTGAATCTCGATTCGATTTTTATTTTTTGTTTTCATAAACCGAACGTCGACATTACATTAACAAAAACAACATTCTTACAACAACCTTTAAATTGTTCTTTTATTGCCCCTGTAGCTTCATCCGACTTAACCTAATAGGTGTATGGCTCTAATAAAGAATGAAAAAAAACAAAAAAATTGCCCCTGTAGGCAGATGAGCATATGGCCCACCTGAAGGTGAATGGTTACCGTTGCCCATGGACTTCAGCAATGTCAGGGACAGAGCCAAGCCGCTGCCTGCCGTAAAGTACTCTCCACAAGCCTCGTTTGAAGTAGGATATGCCATAGCGCTCGGGAAACACGAGTCTTTTGCGAGTCATATATTTGTTTTTCAATCTCAAACATAATTTGTGGTTATATTACACGTTTTGCCGCATTAAAATAAAGATAGTTCGTGTTTAAACCTACTAGCTATCGTTATTCAAACATGACGCTTTGTTTTAAATAGGTTTATTAAGACGTAATGAAAATTTTATAGCTTACAACTGGAACGGATGTTTGACGATTTAGTGGTTAAACAACAAAAAAGGCATTTGAGTTAGCATGAAATATTTTATTATTCGATGTAACATGAAAAGAATACGGATTAAATTGATTTGATTTTTGACACTATAGAAGTTATCCTGACTATAGTGGGATCTTATTCTTCAGCTTATTACATTTGAACCTCAGCCTTCCCACTAATTGTTATTTTCCCAATTCATATCCTTAAAAGAGATTACTTTTAAAAGTGTAGGCGATTTCAGATTATTTTACGAACTTTTGCTATGCCGACCGTGCAGACTTGGACACGAAAAAGAAATAATATTTTTTTTGCTTTTTAAAATGTAGCAATAATATCCTTTTTTACTTTAGTAAAATAAAAACCCGCAAACATGGGCGTCATTATTGGAGATAGGATGTCTTGTGAGGCGGCCCGTAATTCTAACTGTAAGGAGTCAGGCGTTACGTTTTTTAGGGGTTGGACAGTTGTAACCATGCGATCGAGACCTCATGACGACATTCAACAATTCGGAATTGCAGATCAGAAAATGTCATGAAAGTAATTCCTCAACAATTCGTAATATAGAAACATATAATGTGTATTTATTGTATTCTATGCGTAAATTACTGCTGGAAACACATGTCCAATGTTAGTCCAGTTTGAATTGCTACTATTGTTACGTATCGCACGCACGATCACTACACATTTGCAATGACGTAGGCCCGACGACAAAGTTCGTGTACCCGCTATTTATTCTTTCACATCCGCTGATAAAGTAAGCCTGTGTTATATTGTTGATTAGCTATCTAAATAACGTGTTTGATGAGCAAACGTTCGCGTGAGACGGAAACCATGTTAATTCTTTAGTTGCAAAAGCCGCGGCCATGAGAAAAGACGTGTCAAGGACCTGGTGTAAGTCTAGACGCAGTAGTCAAAATCAATGAGGATGACACTAAGTTTCCCGTTTAATGTTTTTTTTATTGGTCAGATGGGCGCCCGAGCTCACAGCCCATCTGGTGTTAAGTGGTTACTGGAGCTCATAGACATCTACAACGTAAACGCGCTACCCACCTTGAGATATAAGTTCTAAGGTCTCAAGTATAGTTACAACGGCTGCTACACTCTTCAAACCGAAACGCATTAGTGCTACACGCAGAAATAGGCAGGGCGGTGGTACCTACCACAAAAAAAACCCACAAAAAAGCAAGAAAAAGAGAAGTATCCACATATTCAGAATCCACGACGGTGTTCTGCCGTGTAAATTGTTTGATGACGTATCCATCATAAACACTAGTGGTTTCTTTGTATTTATCGGATCGCATCTGAATGCGGCAGGGCGCCGTGCCGATGTGGTCCGGCCCGTCATGTACCTAACCTAAATCTATGCGTGCTTTCGATTTCGTGAGGCAAGTAATTGGAATGTCCACGTCGTACGAACGCAGCGTAACACGTAACGGAACTAGAAACAAACGGAGTCGCCTCTACGTTTTTTGAACGCGCCAATACGTCGGTTAGGGAAGCCATTTTCACTTTCTTTTAAAATTTGTAACGTCGTCAGTGATTTGAATAAGCTATTTAATATGGAAGGCGGATGTGCGTTGTGTCATAATGTTTAGCGAACGTTGTTTATCAATTAGTCAAGTTTTTAGCAGTGAGCTACGATTTGGTTGTGCTCCTGGTATTTTTGATGACAATGGGCTACGCTACACAATTTTAGGTGAGCCGTATACTCGTCTGCGTTTGAAAGCGATAAAAATATTACTTATTGTGTTACGTAATATTGACATTTCATTATTTTTTTCAATTATTCATCACATTTGTTGTTGGCATATTAGAATTATAGATTAGGATGTGTTTCTTAGAATAGCAAGATCCTTATCTAACGCTTATCTATGCCGTTGCGATTGTTAATAAAGGAACAGTAATAGTTTTAGCACATGATTTTGTATGATGCGACATATAATAGAAAAAAAAAATTACTGAAATAATAATCTGAAGTTCTGAAAACACTCCGTTGTTATCCATTGCTATGTTATTGAATAAAACGAAGTATGGATGGATGACCTTCGCATACCAAGAGCATTGTTCTATTTATGCTCACTACTATTAGCAACATAAACAAACTATTTCTTGTGTTTAAACAAAGACATTTTTGTTGCCTATCCTTTTTTTATGGCTTAGATGGGTGGACGAGCTCACAGCCCACCTGGTGTTAAGTGGTTACTGGAGCCCATAGACATCTACAACGTAAATGCGCCACCCACCTTGAGATATAAGTTCTAAGGTCTCAATATAGTTACAATATAGTTACATACCCTCTACTTAGTCACTCTTACTATACCATATTTTTACCTACCGAGGCTTAGATTCAACTCTGTTAGGACTGAAACGTCCTGGAAATGACTTGCTAACCATAGATCTGATTAGATCTGGAGAAGGTATTCCTAAAGCACGGACGCAAGACTGGGAGTTGCAACATAATACATTATAGACTCAAATCAAATCAAATAAAAAAAATATATATTCAACATAAATGAAAGTACATACTTGTTGAACGTCAAAAAGAACTACCGCCAATTCACAAAAACTCGCCTCCGTCCTGAGAAGAACTGACAAGAAACTCAGCGGGCATGTCTTTTTTTTTTTTTTAAATATTAGATATTTTTTTAAATATTAATTTTTACAATTAGTATTACAACGTAACAATTATTGCAATATTAAAATGCCCGGAGCGAGCAACTCATTCCCACTATAATTCACTGGTGGTAGAACCTCTTGTGAGTCCGCACGGGTGGGTACCACCACCCCGCCTATTTCTGCCGTGAAGCAGTAATGCGTTTCGGTTTGAAGGGTGGGGTAGCCGTTGTAACTATACTGAGACCTAAGAACTTATATCTCAAGGTGGGTGGCGCGTTTACGTTGTAGATGTCTATGGGCTCCAGTAACCACTTAACACCAGGTGGGCTGTGAGGTCGTCTACCCATCTAACCAATAAAAAAAATATAAATTATATATTAGATACATAATACATTATATGTTTTATAATCAGTCGGCGTTGCATAACATCACAGAGAAATACGATTTCAAATAAAACGTAAGCGTTTACGTAAATTCCTACCGAACGATTTTGTAATCGAATTTAAATCTTATGTCAACACGATAAATGTCACGGTCAATAGTCACTATTAAGACCCAAACAACAACACAAAAAAATGTATAGTGTAATTCCGATGTATAGACTTAATATGTTGCGGTTAGCCTTTATGGTCCTTAATAATAATACTATATGATGACCGAGCTTTGCTAGTTTTTTTTTCTTGATAACGCCATATTGTTTTGTGTCTTTAAAGCGGTTAGTTGCCCTCAATTAAGAGTATTATTATTCGCCAATAGATGTGGGGAAGAGTTGATTATTGAAAACACGAATAAAACAACATTTTCTGAAAATCAATCGTAGCTAGATCGATTTATCGCCCCCGAAATCCCCTGTATACTAAATTTTATGAAAATCGTTGGAGCCGTAATTAAAGATGTAATAATGGTTTATTTCGCAAAAACGAAACCGATACAAAAATATATTCGTGTCAGGTAAAAAATTAGCGGGACATTTTTGTGACGCTTCATCGATTTGAATCATTACAATTTGAAGAGTGAACAAACTGTGTTCAATGCGATTAAAATAATTAAAATCAGCGCTTTGTTAACTCCAGACATGTTTTATTTGTTAGATACTTCACGGTACATAGTTATACGATTTTCGAATTAAAATTACATATAATACAATTAAGTCTTCTATTTTGAAGCCGTTAATAAGTTTTGTTATTTTTAATTAAACAAAATTTACGTTATATTTTTCAGGTCTAGAAACACTGTATAGTTATTAATAAAGTAAAGATTATCTTAAATGTTATCTTAAATTGAAATTGAAATAGAAAGTACAAGAACCCAGCGCACAATGTAAAATAGACATTCTAATCAAATCATCATAAAAAATTGGCAGACATTATTTTTAAGATCTATAAAATCAGTACCTCAATTAATTCAAAGAGCACATTTACATTTAACAAGCGTTGTATAAATATAAGCAAACGTGACTCCTTCATCACGAGGTCTCCCAAAACTATCCGGACGATAGGACTTTGTATTTGGTGTAAATACTCCTTTTGCGACGTAGGCACTTAATTTAAATAAGGCACGTATTTTAAGTAAATCTTATATAAAATAGATTTTTGTCTACAGTCGCATACACAATACAACAATGAGTTTTCATGGCAGCCGTCACTATAGGACCATAAAATGACAAAAGCCACTCTTAATTTCTGAAGAATGAGATGTTTCATTCTTTCTAAATGCGAAATTTAACGCGGATAAAAGGGCAGGGTTTAGTTTAGTAAGCAATAAAATTCAACTGAAAAATTGCCAATCTCATTATATTTTTCAAATATACAGAAAAGCTGTAGGATTCTTTATTGAATTTACAATCTATATATTAATACGTGAAGCAAAAACTTTGTATCCCAATTTACGAAAATTGCACGGACGGTGGAGTATGAAATTTTCCACGCTTATAGAGAATATAGAGAAGAAGTGCACAATGCTAATATTTTTTTAAAATAATGCATAAAAGATACTTTAAATCAATAAAGAAAACATTACACATACTACATACCATGTGTTTGACGCACACACGCATGCATACTATTTATTGACAAACTTTTGTTCTTGGCGTCTGTTGTCAAATTGAGAATAGATGAAATATTGTTTGCCTTTGTTAATATTTTTTATAGTGTAGTCTTGGCGAAATTTGTGATTATAGAAGTATAAAATACAATCATAATAGTGTACAAACTTACAATTACAATTAATTAAACTCGAATTTCGACTACTGCGGGACCTCTAGTTAGCATAAAACTAACTAACCAACTAAAACTAACCTAAAATGACCGACGAGCCTAAATTTGAAATAAAACAATTAATGACGCCGGGTTATCGACTATTTCACGGTCGCAAGCTCGGACGATAGCGTTAACGAGATCTGACCGATTGTGCAATAATACAATTGTCCTTTCCGCCCGCCGGGCGGGTTACATCATGATTTTTTAACGGAAATAATGTACTTTATTCGTGTGAAAAAACATATTATTTAATGGAATTGTCCTGTATGTATGTTATTGCCCTAGCTTACGGCACGCGTCAACTGAAAAACCGAGTCCATAGACATCAAAACGTGAATGCGACCTTGAGACATGAGCTCGATCAAAATGGTTTTTTTTTTATTGAAAGGCTACTGGTGGACCGGAGGCCTTGCCAGCTTCACCAGGACAGGTGGGCGAGCAAAGCCTCAGCTAGGAGGAGTGGGATTTGCTAACAGCTGCCCGAGCGCTTCCGAAGGAAACCTAACAACTCAAGAGCAATTGCTTTGCGAATGAATCTAATACCGGATCGGAATCGCGACCCAATGAGAAGATCCGGCGAGAAACTCAGCGGGCTGATGCATGGGTTAGGTTGCACGTCGACCTCTTTGTCGAGTTCGACGAGTACGGTTACCGGGGTACTTCAGCCTGCTCCTAGTGTTAGAGCTGAAGGTATCTAATGCAAGAGTTATTGGATCGGACGGATCCGTAAGGACGTGTCTAGGGCGACGACGGACCATCAAAATCGTGTAACGATTCTCGCGACGCTTAGAACCGTACAGTATAACAGCGATATGTACGTCCACATTGTCATATCTATGCGCTGCTAGGAGTTTAAATCGAGGCTGTGGACCGGTCCAACTAAAACTAAAGCGGAAGGTCCCCTAAATTGGTGCACTAAGATGGCCAGAGCAGGATGGAGCAGAGATGTGTGCTTAGTGCGAGTTTTTGAACATTCTCGATAGCGTAAAAGTTAATTCAAATTTGTATGCAGTTGAAACAGCGCCCCTAGCGGCAAACATAGACGCGATCCAACTCCATACAAATTTGAGTTAACTTTTACGCTATCGAGAACGTTAAACTAAGCACACCGGCCATCATGAGATGCGTCAAGTCTGTCCACTCCGACACTGCATGACGATCACGACCACTCAGTCAATAGTGACACGATTGAGATAAAGAAAAAGAATGAGCATAAACATATTTACTAGAACGGTGTATTAATAACGTTTCAAAATTCAGAATTCGGCTTGACGTTTGACAATTTTTTGTAATTTTTATAGACGTTCATGAACCAGGTTATTTGCTTTGGTAACACCGCGTCGAGATATGAGGTCGCTTAAGGGATATCCGTGAACAACGAAAACCCTTTTCAACATACGAATAGTGGGCAATCTTTTTTATTTTATTGCCCTTGTAGGCAGACGAGCACACGGCCCACCTAATGGTGAGTGGTTACCGTCGCCCGTGGACTTCAGCAATGCCAGGGGCAGAGCCAAGCCGCAGCCTACCGCTTAATACTCTCCACAAGCCTCGTTTGAAGAAGGACATGTCATGGCGCTCGGGAAACACCGTGGAGGGGAGCTCATTGCATAGCCAAAACACAATTTTTGATTCGAGTTGATAGATATGTTGTTTATTCATAAAAAATTACACAATAATTTTAAAAGTCTCTCAAGCCTTAGTTCAATGACCTTGTTGGGCCTTTTCAATAACAGTTCACTAGTCCAAGGGCAGCTGTCAATCTTGTCAGTATCAAGTACTGGATACGTCGAAGTTATGCGTGTGCATACTAATAGCGTTCTGTGGCGCTCCCAGGCGAGGCGACTTGGCACGACATGGGCATTTGTACGTGATACTAACACACAGGTAAAGGGATATATTCTGAGCTCAGTGTTTCGTAGCAAAGGAGTTTTAAGTTGTAGATATATAATTGTTGTTTTAGTGTTTGACTGACTCGGTGGTTCGGTAGTTAGCTGCCCTATTACGGCGAGGGTCGCTGGTTCGAGTCCCACATCGAGCACGTTATGTGTGATGAACAAGTTTGTTTGTTTTGTTTGGGTATTTATTGTCTATATATGTATATATTTAAACACATACATACTTATGTCAGTCTCTGGTACCCATAAAACTTCTTTTTTTTTATTGCTTAGATGGATGGACGAGCTCACCGCCCACCTTGTGTTAAGTGGTTATTGGAGTCCAGCTTGAGATATAAATTCTAAAGTCTCAAGTATAGTTAAAACGACTGCCCCATCCTTCAAACTGAAACGCATTAATGCTTCACGGTAGAAATAGGCAGGGTGGTAGTACCTACCCGTGTGGACCCACAAGTGGTCCTACCACCAGTAAATTACTTGTTGTGTTACGCGTCACTCTCCTTGCGTCTTTTTCTCCAGTACTGAGGCTCGTGACCTTTACGGAGCATTCTTGTTACATCACTGCTGTCCCCTACGCAATGGATAGCTACATAACACAGGGAATCCTAAATTAGGGCCGAATTACCGTGCGTGATTTGTTCCCGATTATTTTATCATTTATTTTATTTAATTTATAATTTAATATATTTTAAATGATTATCGTATTGAAATCGTTCAATGTATCAAACCACCTGCGGCATCACCATACGATAACAAACATGATAAAACCAGAAAAAAATATTCCACGAAATAAATCTATATAAATAATCGTTGCTAACAATTCACTAATCTTACCGATTTTCTTTATCGATAAACATGATAATCGATTTGATCTTTCAACGTTGTTTATCAATTAAATTAATATAATTGCGTATGAAAATATTACGTATTTCTTATATATTTTTATTTAGATGTTATTGTTTTGAAGATTGTTTACATAATATACAAAGTGACTGCCCTTACAGGTTTTTCGATCAGCAATGAATAAAGAAACCGTAGCATTTATTGAAGTGACAAAAACGAATTAATTTTACCACGTTTATGTCTTGTATTGTATTGTATTGATTTAATGTATCTTTTATGCATTCTTTTCAAAAAAATATTAGTATTGTGCAGTTCTTCTCTATATTCTCTATAAGTGTGGAAAATTTCTTACTCCTCCCTCCGCGCAATTTTCGTAAAAAAGGATACAAAGTTTTTGCTTCTCGTATTTAATATGCCGAAATCTAGCTTCGTTCTTTAGTAAGCTTGTTAATAGCTGGGCTCGAGCTAAATAAATAAATGCTAAGCCGAAGGCTTCAAAGCGGTGTTCAAACTTTATTTAAATACATGATCCAATAGTCGTATTAAAGTATTGCACTGTTTTTTTCCGGGCGCTTTTTATCTCTTTAATGTAATTAACTATCTTTTTTCTTCTAATTATAGAAGTAGAAAAAATATGCATTAAAAAAATTAGATACATACTTCTAATAATTGAGAGCTGTCAACCAGTGCGATATTTATTGGCAGCGACACATCTGAGATAGTCATAACATGAATTTGTGTATTCCTTTAGATTTCTAGTATAATAATTACTGCTATACCGGCAGATAGACTAGACGGTCCACTCGATATTAAGTGGTTTCCGAAGCCCATAACGATCAGACTATGAATACACAGGAACGTATTTATTTATGTTCTTTCGATTGTAATTCTTACTGGTGGTAGAACCTCTCGTGAGTCCGCACCGGTAGGTTCCACCACCCCGCCTATTTCTGCCGTGAAGCAGTAATGCGTTTCGGTTTGAAGGGTGGGGCAGCCGTTGTAACTATACTTGAAACCTTAGAACTTATATCTCAAGGTGGGTGGTGCATTTACGTTGTAGATGTCTATGGGCTCCACTAACCACTTAACACCAGGTGGGCTGTGAGCTCGTCCACCCATCTAAGCAATAAAAAAAAATTAAATTAAAGTACGGCTTTATCAACTTTTAAGTATCTCGAATGTGGTCTCGTGACTTGGTAATTAGGCGCAAAAGATGACGTCATTTGACCTTGAAAGGTTATAAATACATCGCGACCGCGGCCTTGGAGTGGCACATCAAAGTGAAAGTAATTGCAATCGTGTTTATCCAAACCGCGATAATAATTATTTTTTATATCTTGTATTTGCACGATAATTTATTGAATTTATCGTTTATCATAAATAAGTCAAAGTGGTGTTTTTAATTAAAGAAAAAATGGCTTACACATTATCAAGTGAACAACTTATAGAACTCAAGTTTTTAAATTTATTCGATCCCATTTTTTTTACAGACTAAGTTCTGTAGTAGTTATAAATACCTCTATTTTTTGTGTCCTTCCGAAAATGTATTTCCTTTAAAGTTTTTAGGGTCGCCCTTCAAAACAAATATGGTGGTAGGACCTCTTGTGAGTCTGCATGGGTAGGTACCATCACCCTGCCTATTTCTGCCGTGAAGCAGTAATGCGTTTCGGCTTGAAGGATGGGGCAGCAGTTGTAACTATACTGAGACCTTAGAACTTATATCTCAAGCTGGGTGGCGCATTTACATTGTAGATGTCTATGGGCTCCATTAACCATTTAACACCAGGTGGGCTGTGAGCTTGTCCATACATGCAATAAAAAAAAAAGCATTAGGTAGTACTTCACCACGGTAAAAATAAGCGGGGTAGTGGTGGTAGTGCTTGTATAGTAGTGGTACCTATCCGTTACCCAATAACATTGATGTATGTCTGGTATGTCTATAAGCTCCGAAAGCCGCTAGGTTGGACCGTGAACTCATTCATTCCCAGGGCGACATAAGAAATAATTCTCGCCTAAAATTAACTCAAGACTAAAATAATATATAATAATAACGGCCGTCTGGTGCAGTGGCAAGTGACATCTGGTCACTACACAAGGGGGTCGCGGGTTCGAATCCCGCCAAGGGAAGATATTTGTATGATAAATATAGAAATGTCTTTTCCAGGGTTATGGATGTTTATTAAATATATGTATGTGTCTAATAAAAATCTTACATTTATTTCCGTTATCTGGTACCTGTAACACAAGTTCTTTACGAACTTAGCACGGGACCAGTTAACGTGGCGTGATTGTTAGTAAAAAAAAAAAAAAATCGCCTCTAGAAAATGCATAAAAAAAAACCCATAGTGCATTATACGTTACATGCATTGCTGATAAGATATCGTTGACAGCTGAATGCTGAAAATATGTCAAGGGGAACATGGTTTTGCGGTAGTTAAAGCGATTGAATAAAAATAACAGAACGAACGTGCGCGATAAAACTCATAATGAATTCGTTTCGCCGGTGCTTTCGGGCCATTGCTTTCTGGCGATCTTTAATAGCGACTGAAATGTAACTTCAAGTTGAAGAAACGTACCTGATCTTCTAGAGCAGGGATGAGCAACCTTTTTAATCAATGGGCCATTTTAAATTTGAATTTTTTTGATAGCTACATAACACACAGGGAATCCTAAATTGGGACCGAATGACCATGCGTGATTTGTTCCCAATTATTTTATTATTTATTTTATTTAATTTATAATTTAATCTATTTTAAATGATTATCGTATTGAAATCGTTCAATGTAATCAAACCACCTGCGGAATCACCATACGATAACAAATGGATTGATGGGAAAAATGGATTAACTCTGATTTTACGAAATTTTAATTTTTATGAATAAACAAATAATATATAAAAAAATTATTATACAAACAAGAAAATAACTGAAAAACGAATTAATGGGAGTAAGTTAATAAAAATAAATGAAATTTTAGAAAGGCTTGGCGGGCGGGATGTTAACTACACTTTTAATGGGTGATATATTCGTTTGAGCTTAAATGACGTAATATCAAAAGGCATCACCGGATACGCGTGCTCTATGACTAGAGAATCCCGTCTCTACAATTCGTTGAGATTTAGCCGCTCAGTGTACTCTACAGCTGTCTATAAATATGTCATGTCTGTACATGTAAACGTCGCTGTCCACGTTTCCTGCAGACTCCGTAACGACTACTCTGATTTCGATGAAACTTTCAGTAAATCTTCAGATTGGGCAGAAAAATGGATTCGACCAGGAATAAATAATAACCGGTAATAAGTCACAAGGTCACCTGGTCCCAAACAAGGATTCCCTGTACTATGGGAACTTGGGACTGATGTACATACTTACATACCTTTAAATATCTATACTATTAATATTATAAAGCTGAAGAGTTTGTTTGTTTTAACGCGATAATCTCAGGAACTACTGGTCCGAATTGTAAAAAATTATTTCAGTGTTGGATAGTCCATTTATTGAGGAAGACTATATATATAACTTCACGGTAAGACCAATACAAACGGAGCACCAATAAAGAATGTTTCAAAATTGTTTTTTTTTTTTCTTCCTACGTAAATGAAATCGCAGGTAAAATTTAGTGTTATGCCAAAGTAACTATTCCACGTGGACGAAGTCGCGGGCAAAAGCTAGTATACATATATAATTAAGTAACACCCATACAAAGGGCAAACAAATTTGTTCTTCACACGAAAGTTTGTCCGATTGAATCGAATTGACGACCATTGCGGCGGCAGTAAGGGGCGCGTACATCTTACATCAGCACACCATTGAGTGAACCAAAGTTTTAGCGGGCACAACAACAAACCATTAACTATTATTTCGTATTGTTCATAGTATTAGAGCAGAAGAAAGGCTGGGCACAGTCTGGGCGAGGCCGCGGTAACTGGCTGCGACATTGAGCAATTTCATAACGCATCGTGCGACCCACATTCCTGCCGCATCCGGCACGGACGTGGAATATATCGCACTTGTTTTAATATCAAGGATCTGACTATCACGACTACCGAGAAGACGGTACTTCAAAAACGTATGGACCAACTAAAATCAGCGAGGACAGTTCCCGGAGAATTAATAGGCACTTTATTAAATTATGCTGGCGTTATCATTATCATCATTTTGCCTTACTTCTAAAGGGCTGGAAACAGATTCATTTTCGTACTACTATGAGGGTTAGAATGAAACTATCTCGGATTCTGTCTAACATACGGGTCGATTCCTCTTTAATTCGGGTATACGAGCTCACAGCCCACTCGGTGTTAAGAGGTTATTGGAGTCCATAGACATCACAAAGTAAATACCATCTGCCGAGTTAAGACTTACGACAAAGTTCCAATTGATTAGTATAACGGCTGCCCCACCATTCAAACCGTAAAGAATTACTGTTTCGCGGCAGAAATAAGTATGGCATTGGGAACTACCGTTACAGTTTCACAAGATGCCTTACCATTAGTCAAAATAATGATCATCAATGATGAAGTCTTGCTTATAATTTTTTTGTTTAATAGTTTTAACACTAGATATTTCTCAATAAATTCCCGTTAGTAAATTTACTGTTTAAACACTAAGAACTTTGGGTAGTTTCATTGTAAAATTTGTCCAGTGCATTGGTTAATTACCACATGATCTCCACTTGACCTAAGACCACAGGTTTCTCCATCAAGATTTGTTGCTGGATTATCTGCTCAAAGTGCATAAGGATGCGAAATGAATAGTCGATAATAGTTTTCATAAAATTAGGTCCTACAAAAATTAGCTCTGGTTCGCTATTTGAGAAGTATACAGCAGTCGTCGCAAATCTGTAGCGACAGTTTAGCGATGGTCTTTCATTCTTCTTATCTACGTAAAAATATGGAGAAGAATGGCTAACACCACAAGGCTCTTTGCGAATATCATTATTCACGCTTGTACTTAAGTCCGTTGGAAACTTGACGGATGGTTCTCTTGTAATGCTTGGGGTAAAGGGAGGGGATAAAATATGCCGGAGCTAAATCGTTTTCGTAATTAGGTATCACATGCTATTTAGTCTATTTATAGATTTGGGCCACGCGGTATTGCTGTTGGTTACAGGGGTACTTAATGCGCGGAACTATTGGTAGGTATGTACAAACTATTGCGCATTCAAAATTTTTCATGCATGCATAATGAGAACGTCCTCCTTATTTTTCAGAAGTACTATTTTTTCAAGTGCTCATTATGTTAATTATGTGTCAATAGATATTGACATTGCATTTACCGGGCTATTTAGTGAATCCGCAGTTCGGTGGTTATATAATTTATTACGTAAAAGTAAATACGAAATTTGAATGGAAAATTACTTTTGGATGTATGTTTTAAAATTTGAAAAGTTTAAGCTTGTTTAGATAAGTTCGTAAATGACTATGGGATGCGAGAGAGGATATGCGAGAGTAGGGTGCGAGTGAAAAGATGACGTTTGATGAGCCTCTTCAAAATTACTATACAATTTAGCTTTATTAGCTAATTTTTAGTTAATTTATTTAGCTTATTAATTATTATTATTTTTTTACTCCAAGGCCGCGGTCGCGATGTATTTATAACCTTTCAAGGTCAAATGACGTCATCTTTTGCGCCTAATTACCAAGTCACGAGACCACATTTGAGATACTTAAAAATTGATAAAGCTATACTTTAATTTAAATTTTTTTCATTGCTTAGATTGGTGGACGAGCTCACAGCCCACCTGGTGTTAAGTGGTTACTGGAGCCCATAGACATCTACAATGTAAATGCGCCACCCACCTTGAGATATAAGATCTAAGGTCTCAGTATAGTTACAACGGCTGTCCCACCCTTCAAGCCGAAACGCATTACTGCTTCACGGCAGAAACAGGCAGGGTGGTGGTACCTACCCGTGCGGACTCATAAGAGGTCCTTCCACCAGTAAATTACTTTACAATTAAGACGTAGACGTCAAGTCCCCCAAGGTGGATAGTCGCATTTGTGCTGTGATATCTATAAGCTACGGTAATAACTTACCACAACTTTCGTTCACCCAGACTACATAATGAAAAAAAACAAGTTGTCTATAAGAACCTATCAATGACTGTTTCTAATTTAGCATTGAAAATACAGGGTGTGGTGATATATTTCCCTACGCGGGAATATATTAAAACAAGTAATTTTTTTATTGTGTTCTTTATTTATCTTCAACAAAAATGTATCATTCTTTCGGAACGATTTTCCGATAACAAAACATATACTATATACATATATAGCTGTAGATCTTCACACGAATTCGTCAGACTAAGAATTTTAATATAAACATTCAAAGAAAAAAAAAAAGGAAACTTGATCTCACTGTGGCTGAACGCTGTGCATGAAATTAAATAGTGCCTTCAAAGAACTAGTTTTAGCGAACAGTTTGACATTCGCTGATAATTTTTTTTTTTTCGTCACGTTCGCAAAAACGTGACCCAAAATACACTGATAAAGCAAGTTAGTTTCATTAGTTAGAAAAAAAAAACGGATCAATAGTTTCTGAATCATAATTAAATTATCCCTTTTTTTTTTTCGTTAGTTATTTGAACATTTTTATTTTTTACGAATGGAGCGTATGTGTCTGTGTTTTGTTCTTAACATGGGTAAATTATGGTATAGTTATTCTTTCAATATATTTTGTATGAAGTGAATGAAAAATAAAATGGTTAGCTAATGCCCCGAATACCAGGAAGATCGTTTTTTTTTTATTGCTTTTGTAGACAGACGAGCATACGGCCCACCTGATGGTAAATGGTTAACGTCGCTCATGGACATCAGCAATGCTAGGGGCAGAGCCAAGCCCCTGCCTACCAAGTACGTCCACCAGTGTACTATAGTTACAAAATAATAACAATATTTCTTTTAAATAGCCTAAACTTTATACATCACACTGTAACCGCCTACGATACGACAGCTCAAACCGGATCCACTGGACCAACGACTCGGATCCTAAATTCTCAAGCGTTCAAGGTCATCGCGCAATATCGGATTTACTAAATTACGTTCTAAAGTTGTCCACGATATAGAAAAATAGATTTAAAGAAGCCAAACTGAATTCGTTACGTAGCTTTTTAATGAAAAATTAAAAATTTGTATTTTATGCTCAGCGTTAATTTAAGAAGCGGCTTCTAAAAACAATTGGTCATAGCGCACTTCGTAAACACTAATTGTGTCTTGAAGATAATTAGTAAAATTCAGTACACACGTCAGAAGTGACAATTCTTTTATTTTGTATTGGCTAATGATGATGGGAGATGATGACAATTGCCGATCGCTTTTTAGATGGACGAATTGATTCTATACTTTTATTACGAACTTAAAATATAGGTATAGTGTAGATTATACACGTTAACATTTTATTTATTTAATAGTAGCTGACCCGGCAGACTTCGTAGTGCCTCAATCGATAAATAAAAGACCTAAACTTTTGTATAAAATAAAATTAAAACAAATTTAAACTAACAAAATAAATCCGTCCGACGGGGGACACATCAAAGGAAAAACAAAATTGTTATTTTTATTTGATTCCGAGCATTTCATATTTATCTACCCCTTAAACCTTCTCTGGACTTTCACAAATAATTCAAGATCAAAATTAGTCAAATCGGTCCAGCCGTTCTCGAGTTTTAGCGAGACTAACGAACAGAAATTCATTTTTATATATATATATATATAGAAGAGAGATAATTTGTATTTCTATTACCTTAGACTGGCGGACGAGCCTCACCATCAGCTGGGCCGTATGCTCGTCTGCCTTCAAGGGCAATAAAAAGAAACTTAGAGAAAACAACGACACTGCAGTTAACAAACTTAACATTTCTTCAATTAGCGTTCATTCGTGTTCCAATTATATCATAAATTCTAAACCAATTAAGCTTGTCCCGTAGATCGAAGATTTGTCCCTGAAATACGAGATCCCTTTCTCTATTAACAGCAGTATCATCGTATTTTTGTTATTTGGATTTGAATCACCATTCTTTTTGTAAGTCTGCGAGCCCGCACGAGTGACCGAACCAGTACACCTTGTATAGTCATAAAGTTTGTTGTAATATACAATTTGCCCCTATAGGCAGACGACCATACGGTGCACCTGATGGTAAGCAGTAGCCGCTGCCCATGGACATGAGCAGTGCCCGGGGCAAAGAAGCCGCTGCCCACCGAAATTGTATTTGAAGTTTCAATCTATATTTTTCAAGATCGAAACCCCAGTTTAACATCGCGAGTTTCTCTTGGATTCGAATAAATGTACTGAACCATTTATATAGGGTTCATTCATCGAGATTTCCAAAATAAAATTTTAGAAACAAAAAAATTAAAAAATCACAAAAGAGTCGGAGTGTCATAGAAAAAAAAAAACAATTTTAATTCTATGCGAACACAACATTGTTATACAATGGATCGCGTTAACAACGTCATATTTAATATTCTAATATCAATAAAAAACTTCCATTCGATCTTTTTAGGTAAATATGCAAACGCTTCTGTTTTAAATATTTGAAAGATAACAAAAAAAAAAACATGACGCAGGTTTGCGCGGGTTGTTTATTTTTTAAATGCATTTAATACATTGTTGTATTCATTCAGTTTTTAAGTGAAGAACTTTATGTAAAATGTATTGTATGTATATGTATTTCTAAAGTCGTGTAGATTTAATATTTCTATATTTATTTTTATATATACCCATTTATTGATGTTTTATCGACTCGTTTTCTTGTCGAACCGTTTAATTGTTTGTATGTAAGATTTTTTGTCTTTTGTAATAGTTTTGAAAATAATTAACCAGTGATCAACATACTTGAAATTTTAAACAAAGCACATAACTGAATCACAACGGAAGATTTATTGATAAGCTAGACGTATAAGATGGAAAGCCTCTAAAATATATAAGAAAATAATATATAAAGCTATGGCCATATATTGCTGATATGATAAAAACTTCAGCGTAAAATACTCGATGAACTGTTCCATATTTAAACGAATATTAATTAACTGACATTTATGAATAAATTTTATGAATTTATTTATAGTAGTGGTCGAAATTCGACTATAATTAATTTAAATTATAAGTTTGTTCACTATTATGATTCTATTGTCAAAGTCTATTTATTTAACTTTAATAATCACAGATTTCGCTAAGAACTACACTTTAGACAAAATGACAAAATACTAATAAAGACAAACATTATTTAATCTATTTTTCAATTTGACCACAGACTACAAGCAATAAGAAAAGTTTGACAATCAACAAATAGTATGCATGCATGCATGCATGTAAAATACATAGTAGTGTGTTTAATGTTTTTATTTATTGATTTTATATATATTTTTATGCATAAGTTAATAAAATATTAACATTCTGCACACCTTCTCTATATTCTATATAAGTGTGGGAAATTTCATACTCCTCCGTCCGGGCAATTTTCGTAAAAAGGGATACAATATTTTTGCTTCACGTATTTAATATATAGATTACAGTATAAATCGCATTTATACGAATGAATATTATTAATTTTGTGTTAACTCTGTACTTAATAGACTATTGTGTGCTTATATGTACATCGCTCATCTTGAACGTGATTTTTCTACGGATTATTCACAGAACGAAATTTTTTTTTCTAATTGCGTCATACCACACCAACAATTACCATGTTGCGTACGTGTAAAACGTGTAGTTTCATAGTAATTCAAAACAGCACGGCTAGCTTAGTTTCTTGTATGTATTGAAAACGAAATTCTAGAACTTTCTTAATTCAAAAACCAAACTTTCCTTTTATCTTGATAACGAACAATAATGCCGATAATAATTAGATTCAATTAAAAAAAAAAAACGGGTTTTTACGTTGCGAATGTTCTCACGTACGCTATTCTGGTTGCGACAATCGTGTCACAAACAACTGATAAGGACAACCGCTTCCGTTGGTTGTTTGTGTGACGTTCCACCAGTTTTCACTGCCCGACTAGAAACCGTGGTCCGTCTGCATAACGACGACAACTATGCGAGCGGAACTATAAAAAGCGAATATCTTTACGAATATGCAATGCTAATGTCGATCGTTGAGAATCTCTATCTATTAATCCACGATTCGAATTTTTCCGTATATATTTTTTTTCTTAATTTGTCCACCGCTTTTCCGGCAGCCAAATTTATTATCGCTATTAAATATTGACAGTAATTAATTTGTTAGCGTTAACAAAATCGTCAGAACAGTAATTGTAAGAATCGCAACTAGAACGTATAGTCGACCCACGCGAGGCGACTGGCGGCGTCTGGCGAAATGGATCCCAACAAATTTTTTCATGAATACGGAATTGAAATTTTGGCTGAACGCCCGAGCCGGCAGTCACATGATCCCGGCAGACTTACCTTCATGTCATCGAGCAAGTCGCAGGCAGATATGAGGGACGCGGTGTCCGGACTCAATTTGATGACGCCCATGTTGACGCTCTTACGATCTGGTCGTGAAGCCGAACAGGTGCAAACGCGCGGAGGACCGAGAGGGTTTTGCGCGCGACGTCGCTTAAGCAAGTTGGCTTCGAAATAAATTTGAAAGTGTTCTTTGTACGAGTAACGCGTGATTCGGTTTATTTAAGGAACACGAAGCGTGAAACGTGCTCCCGCTATGACCGAGCCGCGCGGACTGAAGCCGTCGTGGACGCTGGAGCCCGGCTTCGGACAGTGAAAGGGCCCTGACGTCACGTACGATAGCGAGGCCCCGCGCTACCGCCCGCGACTTGTTGCTACATCACTCCTCACGCTCGCACCGCCATAATCACACATATACCCATCTCACTCATTAACAATACCACAATTGTTTGATTAAAATTATTCTTTGCACAGTTTATGCGAGTTTCACGTTTTGCATTCGCAATCATATTTCACAATGAATATCGGAATATAAAAATGTTTTTAAATTAAAATGCGACAGTAATAATTTATATAGAAATAAAACAATTTTTAACACTAACGAATATCGAACGTTGGATGCGAAACGAATTCTTTAATACAAATTTCAATTTAAATTGTATTGAAACATTATGAGGGGTTTATTTAGCGTGACGTAGCTCAAGTGTGTCCGTATTGCGTCGTAGACAGTGTGGGGTTGCGTGGTGCCTGCGTAGACCTACGCTACGAGCCTACGAGGCACGACACTGCGTAGACTATGTTCAGTGGCATCCCACAAGGATCCAAACTCATTACCATGAATAATAATGAAAAAAATGAGTTGTAAACCTTTTACATTTCGATCAATTTTATAAACTTAAAAGTGATATATAAATTAGTCTGTCGCAACAGGTTTAAGAATGTGTTTTTTTTACCAGCAATCAAAAGCTCAAGGTCGCAAATGAATTAAATCGATTCGTGGTTCTGTCTATTTGTACATGAATATATTTCGAACGAAATCATTTATTACCGAAACAGGGACCATATTGTATACCACATTGTGACTAGTCCAAAGCATTAATGTTTTTTTTGTCCAGACACAAATCGATTATTAACTAGACTGTCCTTCTAGGAGCGATATTCTGGACTTCAGTGAGGCGCTGAATGCGTTCTCTAAAGAGTAAATCTTCAACTGTCTATGATGGAGCAGCCGTGCTGTGTGTGTGTATGTGTACACAGCTTTTCACTCTCCTCTATACTCGGCATTAAGCAGCGTCTTTCGGCGCTCGTGCATGGACGCATACTATCATTTTTTGGACATGTCTCCCGGCGAGCAAATGACTCCATAGAGCGCCATGTCGTTCAGGGCAAAGTAGGAGGCACCAAACCGCATGGAAGGTTGCCCATGTGATGGACCGACCAGATCAAGTCGGCAGTTGGCGGCTGTTTGCATGATTGTACCAGGCTCACCACAAAACGCGAGGAGTGACGATTGCTCCTGAGGCGCATAACATCTGCCCACAGCAATGATACTGGATGACGACCACGACCGCTCTAACAAGAGTTATACGACATACAATATCTTAGATACTCAGATTTAACCAATATTTTTGAAATCCCTATATTCTGCATTCCGTTTCGCCGTAGATTGTATCCCAACAAGTAAGAAACAATTTTACTTCACAAAAGTTTTATTTAGATCCGTAAAAGACAAGTCTTTGTCTATAATTAAGTTTAGGATCTAAAACAAAAATGTCGTGCTTATACTATGAATATTTATAGGTAGTTTTTATTATAAAACTGAGCGAATTCAACCAAAAGGCACTATGTTCGGCCGTGAACTTACCCAGATTTAACTCGTCACGGCGGAATCACGTGTTAGTTGACAACACATTATCTGGTTTATAATATCGAACTCATTTACATATTCGAAAATGTTGTTTCGGCATCTATATATTAATACGTGAAGCAAAAACTTTGTATCCCTTTTTACGAAAATTGCGCGGACGGAGGAGTATGAAACTTTCCACACTTATAGAGAATATAGAGAAGAAGTGCACAACGCTAATTTTTTTTTTTAAATAATGCATAAAAGATAAATTAAATCAATAAAGAAAAAATTACGCACACTACCATGTTTACCATGGTTAACATGTACCATATTTGACACAACACACACATAAAAATAAACTCTTTGTTTACTGTCAATTGGGAAACTTTTGTTATTGTTTAAAGTCTGTGATCGAATTGAAAATAGATTAATATTGTTTGTCATTAATATTATTGATCTATATTGCAGTTTTGGCGAATACTGTGATAATATTATCGAAATTTATTAGTGTTTGACAATAGAACCATAATAATGTTTAAACTTATAATTTCAATTAATTATAGTCGAATCTCGACTACCGCTGGGTCACTAGTTTACATTAAATGCGTACATATGTAGCTAATTAAACCTACTGTTCTCGAGTTGACGTATTTCGGTAATTATCTTCCAAAACATTTTATGTTAGATGAGAAATTTAAAATTGAAAAAGTTGACCGAATACCCATTGACGCCAAACATGTAACGCTTGTGGTACTAGAAACAGTTTCCTAAAAACGATATCTAGATTTAATTTTAGACCGTCCAAATTGAGATAGTTGAGTTGCTGCCCCTCAAACCAAACTAGACGATTGAATTTTATCACTGAGGCCAGAAACCATAGAAAACACTATTCATAAATCATTGCACGAGTGACCGGATTTATATTGAGAAACAACCTTTTGTAAGACCGTGAACTTATCGTTTCGATGTACGTACGTTGGTTGGCCAATGTTTAACCACTCCTCTTTCTGAATCTATTATTATATTATTTATAATGACATTAATAGATCCACAAATTGTGTCTAAACGTGGTGACCCTTCTCTAGTTCGAAAATTTTTTATTCATTGCTTAATTGGGTGGACGAGCTCACAGCCCACCTGGTGTGTTAAGTGGTTACTGGAACCCATAGACATCTACAACATAAATGCGCCACCCACCTTGAGATATAAGCTCTAAGGTCTCAGTATAGTTACAACGGCTTCCCCGATATCCAAACCGAAACACATTACTGCTTCACGGCAGAAATAGGCAGGGCGGTGGTACCCACCCGCGCGGACTCACAAGAGGTCCTACCACCAGTTATTACGTAAATTATAATTTTGCGGGTTTGATTTTTATTACACGGTGTTACTCCTTCACCGTGGAAGCCAATCGTGAACATTTTTTAACTACGTCTTTCATTAGAAAAATTGGTACCCGCCTGCTTGCATCGCTCAATACGAATGCGCGACGTCTTATCCTTTAGGCCACGACGACTTCAACTGTTTGAGTTGTGTTTAATGTATATCGAAAATATCTTCTCTTCACAGTCGTTTCCTCATTGTTGAGTATCGTGACTCTTCTGTAGTCTTCCCAATGTTTCCCTCCACCTATATATTTTGTCTGATGGATAACAACGCGGACCGGCATTTCTTATTCAAACAATTATTATCCCCAAATTAGTGAAATGAGTATCAGAAATAGAGGTCGTTCATTTTAATTATGTGACATATATTTTTGTTATTATAACCTGTTGGAATCCTAAGCTTGCCTATAGTAACAAGCGGGTTCAGATAAAGACCAACTGTAATTAAAATCCGGCTTTGGAATGAACTCCCCTCCGCGGTGTTTTCCGAGCGCTATGACATGTCCTTCATCAAACGAGGCTTGCAGAGAGTACTTAATGGTAGGCAGCGGCTTGGCTCTGCCCCTGGCATTGCTGACGTCCATGAGCGACGGTGACCACTTACCATCAGGTGGGCCGTCTGCCTACAAAGGCAATAAAAAAAAAGCAACCTTCTCCCCGTCACGAAAATTATTTTATGTTTCATTTTGGAAAAATAGCTACTTTCTTTCTATACTGTTGTATTAAAGGACGCGAGCATGTACAGACAGACAAGTTACATTCGGTAATGTGTACCAGACTAATGGATATCGCCAGAAAAGGATCGAAACTGCTATAAATGTCAAGATAAACAAGACAAACTAGGTTAGGCATGGCTCCGCATTGTAATGAGTGCTGTTTCTAAGATGCTTTCAAACTAGAAACCGTTTTAGATTTAAAATAGGTACTGTTTTTGGGGAAAAATTGCAACATTTCGTCTATATTTTATATACGCTAGGATCGTTTGGTTGAGTTTTACATATTTTAGTGACTAGCAGTGTATAACAATAGTTAACGCGACTTCGAAATATGACCTGGTATAGCAGTAATGTTTAAAATTAAGTGATCATTTCGTTATATGCTACATATCTTTATGATGATTTGGAGTTTTACTACAATTTTTTTTCAAATCATCGAATTTTTACTACAAAATGAGTAAACTTATTGAAGTCTTGCTAAATCTATACTTCTATACTAATGGACTGACTTGAAAAATTCTTTCACTGTTTGGAAGCTACACTATCCCCGAACGACCTAGGCTATATTCTTGTTGAACAAAAATTTGGGATACTTACTAAAACTCCAATAATTTAACTCAAGGTGTAAAAAAATACCTAAAATATTATTTACATCGCGTGCGCTGCGCAAAACTATTGATAAATAGATAAATAATAAAAAAAACAACATTTAATCATGAAAATAAAAGTTCAATACAATAATAATATTCAAACTATCTTTATGTAATAATATTCTTTTTTTAGTAACCTAACGCAAATAGAAGGGTTGATGTGTGTGTGAATTTTTTAATTTGAAATTTTTCTAAAGACCCGCGCGAAGCCTGAGATGGCCTTAGTTACAAATAATTATATGAATGAATAATTTCATGTTCTATATTACTAGCCTACCATTATTCGTTAGCGTTCTAATTGGAAACTTAATTTGGAGAGAACATATTCACTATATTTAAAGAGCAAGCCAGCAAACATATTTGAACAGGAGGAATTACGAAATTAATATAAATTAGCCAGATATATTACTGATATTGGCCTTAAGCAGTAAATGTCTAACAATAAGCAAAATAAATGTAAGCGACACAGTGATTTGAAAGAACTGAAGGAAACCGATTAATTAAAATAAATGACATTATAAATAAATAAATAAAAGATGAAAAATAATTTTTAACTACAGAAAATAGATTAGATAAAGCTTTATGGTTCAAATTAAAGAACTTTTACGCTAATGTTTAAGTCAACAAGCTATGACTTATCTCAAATAGAAATGAAATAAATATTGTTTCAAAAGCAATTAAAATGTAAATGAAAAGTGCAATGACTTAATTATGATCGTAATTACATTTGCAAGTCAAACAGTATGTGTTATTTGTATTTCACAAATTTTAATGAAATAACTCTCTTGTGTTGTTATTTATCATAAAATTACAATGACCGAAAACATAATATTGTTACGCCGGTAAGAGCAACACCATCTATCGTCGAATAGCAGAAGAGAATATCAAAAGAACTAGTAAAGTCGAGAACACTCGTGAAGTACAACGCCATCTATTATCAAATATCGTAAACACATATCTGGCCTTATTGAAAATGTTCTTGATAATTCTAGGGATGTCGTATCGACTATAAAAGTGTTGCAGAGATGGCATGGAGGCAGTTATTAATCGGAACTACCTACTCGAAGCGAAACAGCGAGCGGATCACTTGAAACGAAGCGAAAGGAGTGAATTATGAGTTGTAAGGTGTTCTGTGAATGTTGTAAGTTATTCACGAAACTGTTGTAAGTTATTCAAGATATTCACGAAAACCACTGATAGTGGCTATCCATATTCTTGCTTAAGTTTGAATCCCCGCATAATTACTCCAAATATTGGGGTTATAGAGTGATAATTAGAACAGAGTTGGACCTACAAAATTAAATATCCAATGTCTCTTTTCTATAGGAGCGTCTGATCGCGGCTTAGAGACAAATCTGTTTTCAGAGTCCTCATGTAGATTATTCTCACTAGGTGAAAGACGAAGAGCATTTAGTTCTATCTGTATTTTATACGTAAAGGTACATAATTAGTATTCTAAACAATTATCAAAATGAGCCAGTTAAGTTTTAGTTTTACAAGAACCTTCATCTACCCAACGCCACTCCTGTCATAATATAGATTGATCTTAGTGTTCTAACAAATCAGAGCTACTCTTGACATATTTTCCCTCAAATTGAGTTCGCGCGATTTCACTTCACGCTTATCCGTTCGTATTAGAATTTCTCAAGTTTCAATTACGGAACTGTTTTCGTGTTCAAAGTCGATTTGGGTGCTTCTTTTTCAATCAATATTTAAAAAAATTCCATTAGTTTATTTATCATTTCTTTGAATATAAAAGTCAAACTATTGAATTGCATAATATTCTATATGTCGTTATTTTTAATTCGTTTGTATTAGAAGTTATTATGTTAGTAGTATGGACACGTGATGCGTAGAGAGGAGATGCACGTGACTAGGAGATGTATGGAAATTGTAGTGCGAGGTAGAAGGGGAAGAGGTCGACCGAAGAAGACATGGATGGTGTGTGAATGACGATATGAGAGAGTGAAGAGTGAATGTTGAGATGACGGTTGATAGAAGAGAATGGAATAGAAAAACTCGTTGTGCCGACCTCACCTGGTGGGATAAAGTGGAGACAAAGAAGAAGAAGTATTAGAAGTTATCCTAAGGTTTTTTTTTTATCTGAGAATTAAAGAATCAGATCTGTCCATAGTTTATTTACATTATCGTTGCAAATTTAAAATCTCCTATGTGACATTTTGGGCCAAAATGATGTTTTCATATATTATGAAAGTTATTTTGAATAAATATACGCAGCAAAAACTCCCATATGCATATCTCAATATTTCACTTTATTACGCGTCAATCTTAAAAAATCCTAAGCGTCGGTTTGCATTTTATTGTGAATCAAAGTATCCTATGTGCAAAAAAAGATTTGCATTTATATATATTTTTATATTTTAGGAGGTAGTTTTATTAGATTTTCTCGAAAACACTACATTTATACACATAGGAGATTTCAAATTTGCAACGTCGACGTGGTATTTTATGTATGTCACTCCATTATCATAACCATCATCCGTGTGTTTGTTTATCTTTTACTACAGTCAAAGATAAAAGAACGCGTGGGCTCAAACGCGTGGGCAGAGTTAGGTCGTTGGCAAATTTGGTAAATAGGCAATATCCATGACCCCATTAAACACAACTATGTTCACAAAGTAGACACGTATACCACGGGATGCGGAGTCTCGAATTCTGATCTTTACATAGATAATATATCTCGATGCCTCCAATGAACACTACTCCAAGTTCGTAGGTTTACAGGAGGAGCGTTTAAATGAAAAAAGTTGTAAAAATGTTTATTATTGCAGATATGACAAGGAGCGTTTAAATGAAAAAAGTTGAAAAAATCTTTATTATTGCAGATAAGACATGTCCGCTGAGTTTCTTGCCAATTCTTCTCAGGACGGAGGCTAGTTCTTGTGAATTGGCGGTAGTTCTTTTGACGTTCAACAAGTATGTACTTTCATTTATGTTGAATAAATTTTTTTTGATTTGATTTGATTTGATATATTTATGGTTTTTTCTTGTGTAACTAGCTGATTTACTCTCGCTTCGAACCCATCAATAATGAATTTGTAATACTTTTAAAATAGTGAAGCGATTTGTTCGATTGAAAAACGAAAATTTCAAAATTTTGAGTTAGAGTAGTGTTCATTGGAGGCATCGATCTTAGGTTAATTTTCATCATCATCATCATCATCATCATCAACAGCCCACAGTCCACTGCTGGACATAGGCCTCTCCCAATCTACACCACTGAGCCCGGTCTGCGGCTCTCCTTGCTTAATTTTGGCTTTATTTAATTTTATAATTTACGTGGAGTGCGCACGTGTCGTTGACCCCGGTCCCATATGAAAACCAGTGCTGATTGTTTGCGTGCAACCAGCATTACGCTGAATCCGGATTGTTTTTACATTAAAAAAAATACAAATGACTTTAATCACGTTCTATAAGGTTTTGTTAAATTTAAGATTTTAACTATAAATAAGGTTTATTTACTGTCTGTTTTAGAGCAAATGAATCTCTGTGCATTGATACAAATAGGTTTTTTTTATTTTTTATTGCTTAGAGCTCACAGCCCACCTGGTGTTAAGTGGTTACTGGAGCCCAGACGCGCCACCCACCTTGAGATACAAGTTCTAAAGTCTCAGTATAGATACAACGGCTGCCCCACCCTTCAAACCGAAACGCATTACTGCTTCACGGCAGAAATAGGCAGGGCGGTGGTACCTACCCGTGCAGACTCACAAGAGGTCCTACCACCAGAAAAAAGTAGGTTGATTATTTGTCCATGCTAGAAGAATCTAGTTGAATTTATTATTTGTTTTATTGATTTGCAGACAAGCGAGTATACCGTCCACCTGATTGTGAATGACAAAGGTAGCTTATAGATGTCAGATATGCGAAGCCAAGCTGCTACTTATATATATACTAGTATATGTAAAAGGAGCTCGCTTGGCCCTCCATTTGAATTGCCCGCGCATTAACGTCGACTATAGACATTATTATTTATAACACTATGTTCATTCTATAATTAGAAAAATTGCTCTCTGGCTTTGTACATTGAAAAAGACACCGTGCTTTTATAAAGATTATATTATAAAGATTATCAGATTTAAAAAAATTATGTTACATATTGAAGCAATAGCTTTCAATGTTGTTTCTCTTTATATGTTCGTTAATAGCTATAATAATTGTAACTGTAGAGAAGTAAGTTAATAAAATAATAATAAAATAAATAACTCTTTGCAGAGCAACAACTTTGTTTTTTTTTTGTTTCAATAAACAACGATATGATCGCTATGTGTATCCATCGGCAAATATATGTACAATATTAAAAAGACAAACTATATTTTTACAATATATGATAACTGTTTTAAAATTTTTAATTAAACAATTGTTTGGTCTTAGAAGAAAAATATTTTTGCTCAATACTAAGAAATTGTAAGGCGAAAGAACGTCACTTTTTAACAATAATAATTCAAACGAATATAAAGTAAGTGCTTTGCCTAACGGACGTCATTGCTTACATTATCAAATATTTTTTTTTGTTTTCGCTCATCTAAAAACATCTAACAGAATATAGGCGAATACAAGTACATAAGAAAAAAAAGATTAAATGGATGAAATTTCCCTCATAGTTAGTGAAATTAATTAGAATTTTCAAAAACATTTTATTTTAATAAATTTTTATTTTTTTTTATTTATTTAATAAGTTGCACCAACAAAGTGATCATCAATACAAAACATTGACAAATTGACAAAAGTTCATGGCAGATGTCACCTCAATTATAGGTGCAATCGACATTGCATTAACATCAAAAATAAAAATAAAATATACAGCTAAGAATTGGAATTGGATATTTTAAAGTACATAATATGTAGTATTCATGTGATTTTAATATTTTACTATATTACTATTCTAAATATATTATTTTTGGTATTTGATATAATAAACTAATTAGCCCTAAGCCCTAATAAGCCATAAGTGGATTTTTCTCATCGTCCAGTCTGGGTGAATCGATAAAGTCACAACTATTTGAAAGTATGCAATTGTATAGTATAATTCTTGTTGTATTTTCTTTGGTTTTAATGAGTCGTTAACTGAAATAATTAAACTTGAAAACAAAATGAAATGTCGACGAATAACATCTTAGTCTTAGGAAACTTGAGTATTCGAAAGGTTATGAAATATACTCGCATATGAACTTATCAATTTTTTTTAATTGCATATATGGATGGACGAGCTCACAGCCCATCTGGTGTCAAGTGTGTACCAAAGTCCATAGACCTCTAAAACGTAGATACCGCCACCCAACTTGAGATATGAGTTCTAAGGTCTCAGTATAGTTACAACGGCTGCCCCACCCTTCAAACCGAAACCCATTAGTAGGGTGGTGATACCCACCCGTGCGGACTTACAAGAAGTGCCTACCGCCAGTAATTACGCAAATTATAATTTTGCGTGTTTGATCCCAGAAAAGAATCCCCGGGATCTGGGATTCGAATATCATAGTAGTTGCAACGCTAGATACAGATACACCGGGAGCCTCATGCATTAGGCCCCGATTTCTTCTTGAGAGGCAACTGCTAAATGGAAGCGCAGTGTTAGAGAAACCTTTAAAATATATCGATTACCTGATAAACTTTGCATCAACTTCAGTTGACCGGTATGAGACGTGTGGGCTAAATACCCATATATCAAACGCCGATGTATCAGAATAGATAAAGTTTAATAAATAAATCAGTTTTACAGAAACAACAACAAGGAAGTCTGAACAGCTATGAATAACACACGAAATGTAATTTAAGATTAATAAATCGTATCGGAACTCGATCAAATGGCGCTTCTGAACCGTAAATAATTCACATAGCACCTTGGATTGACAATGACCCAGTTTTCGTTACAATACTTTCGGATTTATTATTCAAAATACGAAGGTACGTAATTGATATGTTTGTGTCGATCCGGCTTAATTAGGCCGACGTTCGTGTTGTACTTGAATTTATATATATTTTTAAATTGTATTAGCATGAATATAATTTCAATTAGCATTGGAAATTATCCGGCCAGCTAACCGAAAGTGAGAATTTAAGTGAGATTTACGAACAATCTGCCGGTACGATGTTTTGGGTTTTAAACCTATTTAAATGAAGATAAGCATTTGAGATTGGATCATTTTTTTAAATATAGAGCTTAATTGAGCGCTCGATATTTCAAAAATAAATACCATTAAAAGAAAACAATAATATAACGGCCGTCTGGTGTAGTGGTAAGTGACATGGTTACTACACTAGGGGGTCGCGGGTTCGAATCCCGCCAAGGGAAGATATTTGTATGATAAATATAAATGTCTTTTCCAGGGTTATGGATGTATATTAAATATATGTATGTGTATAATAAAAATCTTACATTTATTTCCGTTATCTGGTACCTGTAACACAAGTTCTTTACGAACTTATCACGGGGCCGGTTAACGTGGCGTGAATGTTAGTAAATATTTATTTATTTAAAAAATAAATAAATAGTAAAGTTTAAATAAAAACTAACCGAAATAAAGTAGGTAGTTAAAATAATTTAAACAATCGATTATCATTAGTGAGAATAACTTTTCAAACGTTAAACACCGGCTGAAGTTACCGAATACAATGTTGCCGAAAATTCAATGCCTAAGCATTGCAATTAGCAATAGCTTTACAGCATACATCTTGATTTATTATGCTGTAAACTAAATGTCAAGAGAAAATTAATGTATCCATTAGAATTGATAATTAGAATGGTATATTTACGATGGCCTTAGAGTTGGGAGGTATTTAAAATTAAAACTAATTCGAATATCTATTTATTTTATTCGCAAAATTAATTGATGCTTAAATAACGTCCCTAGTGGTAGAACGTATTGTAAGCAGCATATGTAGGTAGGACCTCTTGGGAGGCCGCACGGGTAGGTACCACCACCCCGCCTATTTCCGCCGTGAAGCAGTAATGCGTTTCGGTTCGAAGGGTGGGGTAGCCGTTGTAACTATACTGAGACCTTAGAATATCTAGAGGTGGGTGGCGCATTTACGTTGTAGATGTCTATGGGCTCCAGTAACCACTTAACATCAGGTGGGCTGTGAGCTTGTCCATCCATCTGACTGACGGTAGGACCTCTTGTGAGTCCGCACGGTTAGGTACCACCACCCTACCTATTTTTGCCGTAAAGCAGTAATGCGTTTCGGCTTGAAGGGTGGCGGCAGCCGTTGTAACTATACTGAGACCTCAGAACTTATATCTCAAAGTGGGTTCCGCATTTACGTTGTAGATGTCTATGTGCTCAAGTAACCACTTAGCACCAGGTGGGCTGTGAGATCGTCCACTCATCTAAGCAATAAAAAAATAAAAAAAACAATATAAATTGTCGCAACTAGCAGGCGGTTATTTATCGTATCGACTTACGACACTGCAAGTTTTGACACACTGACGAAACAACGAACGCGGCTGACAAGGGAATTTAATACGAAATGTCCCAATCAAATGATAGTGGCTGGCTCAACAACTAAAATCAAAATCAGTCTTTTTTTTTTTGGCTGCCCCAACCTTCAAACCGAAACACATTACTGCTTCACGGCAAAAATAGGCAGGGTGGTGGTACCCACCCGCGCGGACTCACAAGAGGTCCTACCACCAGTAATTATGCAAATTACAATTTTGCGGGTTTCAGTTTTATTACACGATGTTATTCCTTCGCCGTGGAAGTCAATCGTAAACATTTGTTGAGTACGTATTTCATTAGAAAAATTGGTACCCGCCTGAGATTCGAGCACCGGTGCATCGCTCAACACGAATGCACCGAACGTCTTATCCGTTAGGCCACGACGACTTCAAAAGGCGGTGACGTTGGTCGCAGTTTGATCTCCAAAATTCACTCGGCACAAGGCAACTCCGAAGAATATTGGCCTGTTTTTAGGTAATAATAATAATAATAATAATAAGCCCATTTTATTTCCAAAACACAAATAGAAAAAAGAAAAAAAAAGAAAAAACACCTTATCAAATAAAAATTACAAAATTAAATATAAATTTGTGCTTGAAACCCCATTCGGGTATAGGCCTCCTCCAGCTTGCTCCACTCTTCCCTATCCTTGGCTTTGTTTCTCCATTCTTTTCCAGTTGNTGTTTCGTACTGAAACAGATTTTCGTGTTTCTATATTTTTATTAATATTGAGTATTAGGCAATACATCTTCAAGGCAACACAAATCTTAACCTAGGTGCAGTAAGGTTCGATCTCGCCTGTAGACGGCCGGCTAGCCAACCCGAAGCTTGCTGAGCAACCCCTCCAAGCCTACGGGCAGAGGTCGCCGTCGTATAGTAACTTAGCACACGCGTTCCGCGGCAGACATTCTTTATTACAAACAACAAAAATTACCCAACGCAAGTCACGCGTAACCATTAGAACCAGCGACAATTGTTCATCGTGTGCCAGTCAAGGGACAGACGGTCCCACCTCCGGAAACGACGCTGAGCCCAGGGAGCGCGAGGCAGTGGAAGGAAGGTGAACCGGTAAGTCTTCAGACATATTTCGTTCCTTACTGTACAAGGGTATAAAGTTTTTGCTTCACGTATTAATATATAGATAGGACGTTCAACTACAAGGATTTGGACTGATTATTCTGCCTACGTCTCCTTATGACAGGCAAATTAATTAGTATAGCAGATTTCTTCGCATTCATTCAGTTACCAGAAGTTTCTTAGTTATCAATCAAACCAAAGTTACAAGAAATATCTGAATGTTTGAAGTCATCCAATCAATAATGAATTCATAAGACTTTCCTTTTGAATTTACATATTTTAATTAAATCACTTGGCTTGCTATAAAATCTAATTTGACTTTTGCTTGTACATAAAGTTATATTTAATATTCAATGTTGATGTATGTAAAATTTAACTGGTGAGACTTAAACTAAACTATTCTAAACTATTTCTTATTGTCTTATTTTCTGATACATCGAATGAGATTCGGTGAACAATTTCCAAAACACGAGAAGAAATTAGAAACGTTTGCTGACTTCAATAATTTGGATGCAAATAGTTCTTTTATATGTTTCACAAAGTTAGTAATGATCCAAAAACCACAAATCGCAGACGTGACTCTTGAAATATCTCTGTGGATACTGCAAAATCATAACGGAAGACTCAAGAAAACATATTTAAACAGTTCTGTGTCAAATATATTCAAAAGATTAATATCACTATTTTATTAAATTATGAAATATGTTGAGTGGAGATGAAGGACACGAGCTTATTATAATTATAATAACGAAATCTTTCGGTATAATGTTGAAAAATCAAGACGAGAATGTCAAGAACGACGGTGGGAAGAGCTGGCTAAATTCTACAATCCCTTAAGTGAAGCAACATACATAGTTCCACACTTAAACAATTGCAGCCTCGACTGTTCAGAGATTACAATTTTAAAACTTTCTCTTTTTTTTAAATATTATTTACCTTATATCGACCCTTGAAAGGCAAACGATAGTGCGCGAACTTTACAGTAGACTAATTTAAAGCTGAAATACCTGAAAAAAATCTATTTTAACGAATCTAGCTGTAGGATTGAAATGATTTTAGTAAACCTAGAAATATATTTTTTTTACGCATCGCATATGGTTATTGCCTATCATTTATGTACAAAGCAGTTATTGTCGCTTAGTCACGTTTGCCTTTCAAGCGTCGTTATGTTTTCATAGATTCCATCAATGTTTTATCTTACTAATCATATTAAAATTTTTATGGGTGCATGATTGTTGTTCTTTCACGTAAAAACTACTGGAAGGATTGGAAACTACTGGATTAAACTTTACAATGTATGTATGGAATAGCTTCTACATTAGAATATCACTTAGGCTATAATATAGTACAATAAATAAATAAATAATAAATAAATATTTAATAACAATCACGCCACGTTAACTGGTCCCGTGCTAAGTTCGGAAAGAGCTTCTATTACAGGTACCAGATTACGGAAATAAATGTAAGATTTTTATTATACGCGTACATATATTTAATATACATCCATAACCCTGGAAAAGACATTTATATTTATCATACAAATATCTTCCCTTGGCGGGGTTCGAACCCGCGACCCCCTTGTGTAGTGACCATGTCACTTACCACTACACCAGACGACCGTTAAATGAGCGTACGATAGGTGGCGCGTAGGTCGTTTCAATAAATTCGTCTTCTTTATTCAATTTGCAGTAGTCACAGCCGAACGTGACCTTAAATTGACTAATGAAACTTAGTAAGGATATCTATGTACCAATGTTACACTAAAACCTTTACGTTACGTTTATGAAGTCATTTTGTTCTGTTAAAAATGTGTTTTTTGTAATGACGTCATAGCATTCGAAGTCCGCAATTATAACGGTACAATTTAAATGTCCGGAAACATACTTGGTAGCTTTAATTTAAAAACTGCGTAGTTTGCAGATGACTGTCATTAGTGTGCTTCTAGTGCGAGTTTGTTAACGTTCTCGATGGCGTAAAAGTTAACTCAAATTTGTATAGAGTTGAAACATTTGCCGTTTGCCGCTAGGGGCGCTGTTCCAAGTGCATGTTACAAATTTGAGTTAACTTTTACGCTATCGAGAACGTTAAAAAACTCGCACTAAGCACTAGAGATGGTAAAAGATATTTCCACATTATTATCATGAATTAGGATATCAATAATTTCGAATTTTAATTAGTAGTGATATATATATTACGTAATACACGATTTAAATATCAGAATACGTCTACAAACATCTTTGCGATTATATATTTTGAGGACAGACCACACACACAAATCCATACAGAAGCGAATTTTGCTAGAAGTAGATGTTATTTTCTGTTTTCGAGAAATAATTTCTATGTGATACCTACGTGGGAAAAGAAGAACTCAGAAATGTAATATTTATAGTTTCTCTAACCTGACATAACATTGTATACAATTAGAAATAATTGAATATTCAAGTTGTTCATTTGGCATGAGCGGATGCACACGTTAAAATACATTTTATATTGTTTATGTATGCACATGTCACCCGGATATTCGTGATAGCTGTCTCAATTATATCACAATTATACTTGCTATTTTAAAGACTTAAATTTGTTTTTGTGGACTTTCATTGTTATATGTACACTAAAGCGAAATAGTACCTAATCATTCATCACGATATCTGAAACTGGCGGTAGGACCTCTTGTGAGTCCGCGCGGGCAGGTACCACCACCCCGCCTATTTCTGCCGTGAAGCAGTAACGCGTTTCGGTTTGAAGGGCGGGGCAGCCGTTGGCAACTATACTTGAGACCTTAGAACTGATATCTCAATGTGGGTGGCGCATTTACGTCGTAGATGTCTATGGGCTCCAGTAACCACTTAACATCAGGTGGGCTGTGAGCTCGTCCACCCATCTAAGCAATAAAAAAAATAATAAAAAAAACTATCCTTCCGACAGACTATAAATTTGACACAGGCTGTAAGAACGGATTTACGTGAATTCTATCCAGAATGGATATTTCATAAGCCATTGCATAATATTAACAGAAAACGTTGCCATGGTAACCGCTCCTACAAAACTTGTAGCTTATCGACTACAGACTGAGACAAGCAACTCTTTATTTCATTCGGCGTTTCATTCTATAAAGAAGTCCATAAGGACAGCAAATTTTATGTTGAAAAAACCGCGGGACACTTATTTAAACTAATTTAAAAGCATCTTGTACCGTGCGGTTGTGGTTGTAAAACATTCATATGCGAAAATGAAATCGAATATTTGAAATAATATATATATTATACAATTTTTTTGTATTCGTTGTATGCGTTTCTATGTCGTTAATCCCACTGAGTTGAAACTTTGTATGGTTTTTGGTAATTGAACGATGTTTTATTGCGTATATCGATGATAATCCAATAATTGGCGTGACTTTAAAAAAATGGATATTACATTTAACATTTCCAATTATAGCAAAGAATAAGTAGGTAAATTAAATTCACTAATACATAATTATCTGCACATATCAAGCAACTCCGGGAAGATTGTTCTTTGGATATATGAATTGAATTGAATATGGTAAAAAAAATTCTGTATCACTGTCAAAATTCACACATTGATATGCATGTTATTTTGATACCAAGTTCCTATTAAAAAAATAACTATTAGCGTTTAATACAAAGCCGGTATGAAACCGACTGCCTGTTACGAGATATAGGCTTAATGTACAATATACATATGTATGTATCGTGTTGTCGACGATATTATAGCTAAAATTATTATGAAGCGATAAAACAGACTATTTCCTTATCGGAATGCCTGCTTCGACCTACGGGTCTAATCGATCTAGCGATACAATCATACCAATTTGTCAGATATCTTCGTTTGTACTTAAATTTTGTTCGAACCGCTCTTAATTACCGAATGATCTACTGCAAGATAGAATAGAGTTCCAAACTATAATAACAAAAAAATAAATTGACGTAACAATTCTTACTTATTTGGAGGTTGGCTCAAAGTAACCGGGTTTCGATATAAAGTATAATCTTATTAACTGACCTTTAGCCGAGTTCTCCAGGTTGATATTTTATGTTAAACTTTTTGATCACAATGAACCACACACACACACAACGCGGTAATTTACTTGTACAGATATTGTTTCAAATATTAGCACGCGTTCATCAACGACGACTTCTTGTTGAAGACTGACAGCGGGCAAGCGTGACGCGGAAAACAAGGCGCAGTAAAACCTTATAGCGTTTCAAATGATAATCAACCAAAAACAGACGGATATAAAGACCATAATGGTTAGTTCACGATTTAGTAGTTGTCGGTTTTTAATGCATTTTCCAGTTTTTGTGCACGGTTTGTATGCGTTCGATTAACTTTTAATGACCCATGGGTTCGGTCGATATAGTCGAAAAAATCATTTTCTTCCGTGTTTATTATGATTAAAACCTTTTTAGGCTAATAAACAGTGATTTCTTACAATTAAGACCTGAGACAAATCAAATTAAGTTAGTAAGAGTATGGACAGAAAATTATTGCCAAATTTAATTCAAGGTTCACCACAAGTATCATCTATATACATATAAATAAAAATGGAAAATAAATAAAATTATACTGTCTGTTTGTAATATTGAATTAACCGCTTTTTACTACATGCATATTATGAATACATATACGGCACATACACCAAAATAACATTTTTTACTATTTTTGTCTGTCGGTCTGTCTGTTTGTTATGGCTAATCTCTGGAACGGTTGAACCGATTTTAACGAGACTTTCACTAATAGGTAGCTGATGATATAAGGAGTAACTTAAGTTACTTTTTAGACTAGCTTCGCCCCGCGGCGTCGCCCGCGGCACGAGAATAACCGCGGGTAACATTCCGGGACTCGGCTATCAAAATTAAAAATTAATGTTTCCGAAGCGAAGCGAGCGCGGGTCACTAGTTTGATAATATTACTGAACTCTGAAAACGGCGGATATAGATGATAAAGTATAATTTTCATTATCTATTCAAAATATTTCCAGTGGAATATGTAGCGGAACACTTAGAGATTTAAAGTCCTTCCCAAAATATCGCCACATACTTCATGTTTGAACATGTCGTACTTTCCACTACAGAAAGCGGGAGATGGTTTAGCAAAAATAGTGATTTTCTCTTAGAAACACAATAACTGTGATTGCCACAGGAAAACTATGGGGAGTAATGGGTTATTGGTTGAAAAATAATTTAATTAGAAAGAGTACAAACTTATTTAATCTTTCCTATTACAGCAAGAACTTACAATTACAATTCCTATTATAAAGTGCTGCCACCTAGTGTCTATATATAGAGTTAAATTTGCTTTTCATATTTCGAATAGGGAGGAGGAATGCTTTGAAGGATTGTTCGAGATCATCCACCATGATCGCCATTTTACTTTCCGCTACCAGAGTCGAGTCATCCATACTATCTGAAAACAATGCGCTCATTCATAGTTCATTTCCAGAGGTTTTTTTTGCCACATACCATCCGACTCTCACATTAACTCCCCCCACCACGGCACTTCCTAAGCGCTATGACCTTGTTATTCTTGAAACATGATTTGCAGAGTCGACCGGTAGCTTACCTGTGCTCCTGGCTTTGTTGATGTGCATAAAAGTGAATGATAGCTTGATAAACTGAATATTAACTTACCATTCACTTTCATGGTACAATAAAGTTAAATAAAAAGAGATGTTTAATTATTTTAACGGATAATTCTTGATATACTGCTCGATAAGACACTGATGCAGAGACTGTAATATTTTATTGGAGTAATTTGATCGATTGATATTTCATTGGACTAAATCTGTTTTAATAAGGTTTTATTTGTAGAAAATGGGTATGTATCTTAAACTTGTCTGTATTGCACGCAAAACCCTTAATGCTTTTTTTATTTTTATTGCTTAGATGGGTGGACTAGCTCACAGCCCACCTGGTGTTAAGTGGTTACTGCGCCTCTGGTAAATGCGCCATCCACCTTGAGATATAAATTGTAAGGTCTCAGTACAGTTACAACGGCTGCCCCACCCATCAAGCCGAAACGCATTACTGCTTCACGGCGGAAATAGGCGGGGTGGTGGTACCTACCCGTGCGGACTCCCAAGAGGTCCTACCACCAGTCATTACGCAAATTATAATTTTGCGGGTTTGATTTTTATTACACGATGTTATTCCTTCACCGTGGAAGTCAATCGTGAACATTTGTTGAGTACGTATTTCATTAGAAAAATTGGTACCCGCCTGGGATGTTAGCACCGGTGCATCGCTCAACACGAATGCACCAGACGTCTTATCCCTTAGGCCACGACGACTTCAAAATGCTCTACGCGATTGAATGCTGTACTTAATTCCATCTCGTTAGGAGTTAACTGCACTTTTTGCTGTAATATACAGCTCCAACTTTGAACTCTGCACCATTCACAAGAACCATATTTACAATTCGAGGATCTAGGAAAGAGAATGAAGTCATAAGCAACTAATTGTGCAGGGGATTAAATCTGAATGAGACGACCCCCCAATCCTCTCCCTCGGTATATAGGTCAGTGTGACGTGTCTTATGACGTCACAACGCTTCCCAGGTGAATGATAACTGGGTCGATCCCGAGGGACGACCTAAACGTTATTTCATGATTTTTCGTCGTACGTCGTGTATTGAAAAAGTTGTGATTGAAACATTCCGGAATGCTTGTTACGGGCGGAAAATTAATATTTTTACAGCCGGATTCTTGTAGTTCTTCTTTACAAGTATGTGACTCTTGAGTAATTTTTGCTTACTGTCACGTTATTGCCAAACTGTAGTTAAAGTAATGTTTGAATTAAATATGTTTTTTTAATATTTTTTTATTGCTTAGTTGGGTGGACGAGCTCACAGCCCACCTGGTGTTAAGTGGTTACTGGAGCCTATCTACAACGTAAATGCGCCACCCACCTTGTAAGGTTTCAGTATAGTTACAACGGCTGCCCCACCCTTCAAACCGAAACGCATTACTGCTTCACGGCATAAATAGGCAGGGCGGCGGTACCTACCCGCGCGGACTCACAAGAGGTCCTACCACCAGTAAAAATGTCCCATTAAAGACAAATTCGTAGCTGTGTATAACGCAAAGCTAAAACCTTTTTATTTACAATCTCCCCAAGATAAATGGCGTATTACGAAACAATAGAACGTGTTAAAACTGAATGATAAAAGGTGACGCGCTATTTGACCGATAACAGAGATTACAAAAGCGACTTCATTATTTATGTAGTGGATATTTATAATTTTGCATATTTTTTTGATAATAATGAAAAAGATACCTACTTATTTGTTTATATTTACGAGAATGTACGTACTTTCCATTGGTGGACAATTATTTTGAAAGTGCTTTATATTTTGACTGACTCGGCGGTGCAGTAATTAGCACCCCTGACTATTGCACCGAGGGTCGTGGGTTCGATTTCCACATCGAGCAAACATTGTGTGATGAACAATTTGTTTGTCTAGGTGTTTATTAAGTATATATGTATATGTTGAAACGTATTTCAGTATGTTTATCAGTCTCTAGTACCCATAACACGGAATCCTATAAAAGAGCTGGATAACCGTGCGTGATTTATTATTATTACATGTCATCGCGGATCCTCCCGATCCACTAATGGTGCTTTTAGGTGTCTCAAGCACCGGTCATCGTTTTCGTCGAATCCGTCGCTTGGGACGAAGGGCTCGACGAGTAAATTAACCCTCAGACACAGCCCACTGAGTTTCTCGTCGGATCTTCTAAGTGGGTCGCGTTTCCGATCCGGTGGTAGATTCTGCGAAGCACGGCTCTTACTAGGGTTCGTGTTAGCAACGTCGTCAGGTTTGAGCCCCGTGAGCTCACCTACACGTCAAGGAAAAGCTGATATAGCCTCTTAAGGTTATCAGCATAGGTAGAAGAAAAAAAGATAACTTTTTATCATCTCGACTACATTCAGCTATGCCAAAAGTTCCTTCATTTCTTGATTTTTGTGTATACGTCTTTCATCCTATCTTATAATCGGTTCCAGAATCCTTCACCAAATATTACGCCCCATCACTAAGAGGTCAATCAACTATACAAATATTCAAGCTTCGCACTGAAACAAAATAATAGTTTTCATAACAGCTTTGAAGACCTTAACGTTTAAGCTAAGAACTAGAAACTGGTGGTAGGACATCATCTGAGGCCGCATGGCTAATTACCACCACCTTACGCATTACTGCGTCGCGGTAGAAATGGGCAAGGGCCCGGCTTGAAGGATGGTGTTGTCGTTGTACTAGTATATAATTGACTTAGTACCCTTATCACAAGGTGGGTGGCGGCATTTACGTTGTTGATGTCTATGGGCTCCGATAACCACTTAACACCAGACAAGCCCTCCAAGCCATAAAAAAGGGGAGTTCGATGTTGAAATAAACCGAGAAAAGGCTTAACATGTATCTCCTCATGATTACTGATAAGAATTATTTAATGTTTGAGTATTTAATGCATGTCAAATAGCTGTTCTCTATTACATTGTATTTTGTGTATATATTTATAAGCACTTGTCTCTTGTTGCTTTGTTTATGTTTGTTTCATTGTGCAATTTTGTACAATTGTTTTACTGTTGGTCTTTAATGAGGAATGCCGGTATATGAGTTAGGCACGCCTTTTGTACATGTAGTTATGAAGCACACTTTCTTTCTATTTCCATTCCTTTTTTTTGCGATTTATTTCTGTATACAATATAAAATATTATCATCTTCAGCTTAAAGACGTTCTCAGCTGGATATAAGACACCCCTACCCCCAAGGTTCACCATAGTGACCGGTCCTGCGCAGTCCGCCTACAGGGGATTTCCGCGATCTGCAACTGGTCTCCATATCTTGAAATCATACACATGTCGGAGCATCAGTGGAAATAACTATGAGATATATTAGATTGGAAACGTCAGGTTAATTACCTGGGTGGAATCGGAGGTGGCGCTGAGATCGTAATTGTTTATGGGTAGACTTGTTCTTGACTCGTTCAATAGACAATGACGTATGGCAAGTGTCAGTGAATCTGTGGATGACGTGTGACATTTGAAGAGTTAGTCTTATGACGGTGGGATGACTAGACAGCCATTTGAGAGAGAAGGTATTCTCTTTGGAAGCACCATTGGGATCGCACGTATCTTTGAGATCACCGCGTTTCTAAGCTGCTATTATTTGTGTTCTTATTTGGAGTCTAACCTACAAATGACTGACCACGAGGATACAGGTGATGATCGGGAAGAGCTCAACCCGACATACATATATACATACTTAGTGCCTTCCTCAACAATTAGCATACAAGTAGATGCAGAACAATTGTTTGTATTAACGGCTCTCTAACTGGCTTCACGTAATAAATAAATTCACACAAGATATAACGATGTTTAGGTGACTTTATGAGTATATATCAAAACGGGCAAACCCACTCGCAAGAACATACTTGAAATACTAGTAGTCGAGTCCACCAAACTAAGCAATAAAAAAAACAGTACTGCTTTGCACGAATCATGACAAAACTTTATATCCGACCTAATATTGACCACACGCATGCTCTTGTTGGACATTTAAAAGTCGGATTAACCTATGCACTGAATGGAGGACTTGGTCAATCCAATTACTGATATAGACGTAGCCAAGCTAATGTCCAAGGTATCGTGCCTGTATTCGACGGAACTGCAATTTCCTTTGAGGAAGGCTTTCAATCTCTGCGGACTTCCTATAATATACTGTGGATTTATTGCAGAAACCATTTCACTGCGATGAGGAAAAATAAAAATATATTCTGTATTGTCCATTAAGCCGGTTTTGTTTACTGACAACGAATGCGGATCGAAATTATTAAGGGGCCACACTTTTATTATATTACAGGGCTTAATCGACCCTGGGACAGGTCAGATTTTATTGTGTAACAGCTTTCCCACCCTTTTACTTCGCGGCAGAAATAGACAAAATGTTACCACGCATCCGTACAAGGATCCGTTTCTGTGTGAGGAGTTTACGCAATTATTTACGTCCGATTTTCTTGGGTTCGTCCTCGATTTCATTCATGCTATTGATTATAAGAAAAATTAGTCCCTAGTCAGATAATTTGAAGTATGGCATAGTCACATCATATGACACCAGTACATATACCAGTTTTGCTTGTATTATTGACATACGGCCGATATTCGTTCACATTGGCTATATTAACCAAAAAAGCAAAACACTACTACTAGTACTAGATTATTTCTTTGCTGACCTATCTGCCAGTATCTTCGAGGGGTTATTCTGGCTTTACCCTGACTGGTGGGCGAGATCAAGGAGCTCTCCCTGAAAGGGTTTGCTAAAATCGGCCCTAGCCATAGTGATTCGCTGAACTAATACCGGATTCGAATCGCGACCTACTGAGAAGAACCGGCAAGAAACTCAGTGGGTTATCGTACTAGAAAATTCTGGTACATTGGGTTAAAGTCCGAAAACTGTCTAGGACATTAATGGCATTATGTTCATTTAACTACCCCAATAAAAAATTACTCTTCAATGCCATTAACTGTATACTTTACCCTAAAATTTTCCGTTTTAAATTCTTATTCACAAAGAGACTTCCACATTATTCTGTGTTAGCTCTCGTTTGTGAAAAACAAAAATGAAAAGAGCAGAACTAGGTCGTGTTTACCTTGTACGAAACGAAAAGAAAATAACACAAGATGGGCTTCGCAAAGGCTGTGGTATATTTAAAAGTTTGCTCTCTGCACGCTGCGATATGAGGTCGCCCGAAATGAGGTCTTTGCAGTGTATGGTTATCTTTGTATCACACTGGTATAACACCGAACTACAATATCTACTGCTGTAGTGTTTTTTTAAGAACAGCAGTCTTTTCTCTGGTTTTCGCGAGACTTAAGACCTAATTAATACTGCTTTTATGGTTTAATCTCGCGATTTTCTTATTGTTATTCATTTATTTCTAACGATTTCAATTCTTTTACAACTTCCATCGAATCTTTCGGAAGTTTCGTCTTCTTGGGCCTCGCTTACCGATTCCGAAACGGCAGCATATGGAGGGGACCAACTGCTCAAGATTCAGATGCAGACTAGTTTTCGATTGATATCTACAACAGGTTTATACGGATATAGAAGATTCAAAACGCCCGATAGCCTAGAGAGACCATTTGTGACAGGAAAGATCGAGGGAAAGAGACCGCGTGGGCGCAGTCCGACAAGGTGGTTCGATTAAAACCGCACCACACTAGGGATCCCATTCCACGACGCCCTTCATGCAGCCAATGATCGGAGGCGCTGGAGGGACATTGCAAGAAGTAGAATCCTGTCAAAATATGATGGTCACGACCCTCAGCAGTGAGGAAACGACGCGAAGAAGAGAAAAGCGCTCTAGCACCTCGTCGCCTGCTTCTGCATGATGCTATCATAGAAGTCGAACATCGTTTGCAGCGCCTACTGGCTGCAGAGCATTAGGCTCTCTATCGACATCCGCCAGCGTCAAGTCGATACATATTTGTGTGAGGAAGGTGTAATGCCGCCCCCTTTATGCCTATACTCTGTCATGTCCAAGTCGCATCCACAATAATGGCACTCTACCGTCTGCACAGCACCTTTACAAGTTACTTCCCTAACCAACCATGCACGGTCAGCACCTGTACCACCCGCAAGGTGAGGCGTTCGCGGACGCAATTCACCCAGTCCCGAGGAATGGTTGACTCGCCTTAACCGTCCGCAGGCCAGCCTAGTTTTTCCAGCTGTCTGGACCACGCCTCTAGTACTGAAGAAATGAGGCATATTGTTTCTAACGTTTCGTAGTTTTTGACGCAGATTTTAATTTTCCTTCAAGGACTACAATAACAATTAAAAATTGTTTTTTTTGTTCGCATTAAATAGACGATCTTCCGGTCCAAGACATCATTTGTTCATAATTCATAAAATTAATCTACCCTATGAACGTTTACCATGATCTGTGACAAGAAAACAGCTGAACCTTTAGCTAAGTACAGTTTATTCCTGGGTTTCGCCGACTTGATGATAACAACCTTTATGATTTAATCTCGTGTTCATTATTATTTTTTTATTGCTTACATCGGTGGACGAACTCACAGCCTACCTGGTGTTAAGTGGTTACTGGAGCCCATAGACATCCACAACGTAAACGCGCCACCCACCTTGAGATACAAGTTCTATGGTCTCAAGTATAGTTACAACGGCTGCCCCACCCTTCAAACCGAAACGCATTACTGCTTCACGGCAGAAATCGGTAGGGTGGTGGTACCCACCCGCGCGGACTCACAAGAGGTAATTACGCAAATTATAATTTAGCGGATTTCATTTTTATTACACGATGTTATTCCTTCACCGTGGAAGTCAATCGTGAACGAACATTTGTTGAGTGCGTATTTCATTAGAAAAATTGGTACCCGCCTGCGGGATTCGAACACCGGTGCATCGCTTCAACATGAATGCACCGGACGTCTTATCCGTTAGGCCACGACGACTACGACATTATTTCGGACGATTCCAATTTTGTGGTAACAGACATGTAATTCTATAAAATTTACATATTTACGTTTCTTCGCACACAGTATCTCAGAGAGAGAAAGAGGGATAGATAGATTTTTATGCCAAAGAAAATTCTTTATGAACTCAATGTACATGACAACCTTGAAACAGTTGAATTCATTCATTTAAAAACGTAACATCAAATTCAATACTATTTCAGCCACTTCTATTATGTTTCCCGTATATTGTTCTGTTTATCACGCTAAATTAAAAGAAATAAGGTTTGATTTTTCAAGATGTATGCTACGTTTTTAAATGAATGAATTCAACTGTTTCAAGGTCGTCATGTACCTAGGAAAACAATGAATGAATTGGTAATATCTACTACAGACAATATTATTAAGCCTAAGCAAAATCGAAAAAAAATTATGTGCCAATCGACTCTCTTCTTCAGCCTTAATATACCATACCTACCAAGTCGAGTTATAAATTATTCCACAACCTACTTTTAATTTTCTTTAGTGTTGCTCAACTTTATTATAAAAAAAAATACGTGATATTAAATTTGTTCATTTCAGAAATTCACAATTCACGAAATGGACGATGTCTTGTATAAATTCAAAGTTTTCGATTAAAATTGGGAGATTTTTCTTCTTTTCCACACTGAACGCAATAAATACAACATTGTAGCCATTCGTAGCTACACAAGAAAAGGAGCCTAATTTTTTATTAGTTACAAGATAATTTTTTTTATCAAGGAATGTGTGCCTTTATTGGAATTTAGATTTTCTTTTTAGTATTTAATATTTTATTATCTGCTGTCTCAGTTAAAAAGATTTCGGCAATTAAAGAAATACATCAAAACTATTAAAATGGAATTAATTTAATCCTCCCTCGACGACCCCGACGTAAAGCTGACATTGGCCTTTAGTTCAGCCAATACAATCGATACAAGCAGTGTAGTACAAATTATATGAATAAAACAAATAATACTTACATTATATGACAGAAAAGTTGAAGGAGACACCACTAGCACTACAAAAGTAAAGCTCAAGTAAGAATATGAATTATAAAACACACAAAAATAGTAGGAAAAATGTACAATTTGTCGCGCGATCAGCGGCCGCCCATTTTGTTTTCTGACAACCTATTCCTAAATTAATCTAAAGGCAGGCAACACCATAGATTATACACTTAATATATTGGCAACACTGATTTGAAAATTCGTGCACAGAAAAAAAAACTTCCAGTTGATATTTTGTACACGTAAGAATTCTTATTGATATTTATTTTCCAAAATATGCAGTTTTTATATTTCAAAATGGGTGAAAAAACGAAAAATGATATTATAATTCAACTTTAGTGCCATCTTCTGACAAAACTCCATATTTCAACAAGCAATTAGGTTTTATCGCTAGAAATGCTTCATTACAATTTTGTTAGATGGCGTTACTTTAAGTTAAATCTATAGATTGGGGTTCATTTATTTAAATGAACGTTATTTGTGTTGTCATTAGACAAGTAATTTCGATTAGAAATTTTTCTTTTATTATTTATCCTAGTTACAAATTTTATCTTTTTCTGACTTCATGTTGCGTTAAAGCTAATAAAGTAAATTTTACGTTTTTCAAAGCCCAGATACAAAACAAGTTACAATTTAAATCAGTAGGTGGCACTGACATATATTCCTTACAAAATCAAAACGAGGGATGTGGCAACACTAATATGTGAAAAATGAAATTAAGATTTACTAATGGTTATGTTACTGTATGAATAGAGTTTTGTAATATCGTAACGTCTACTACAATAGGCGTCATATTGAGCATAGGCCAGCTTCGTGCCTATAAACGACATGGCGAAAATGCATACGAGAAGTAATGCACACACAGTTGGACACAGGACTGCTCCGAGCTTGCTTGTACGACTCGGCTGTAATGACCCCGCTTCCGAATCCGTAACGCTATGATGATCGGAATTTTTCGTCATCTCTGGAAAATGGAAAAAAGTTGAAAACAGTTTGAAGTATGTAGGTTTCTTTGATATTCACAAATCACACTACAATAGTTAGGTTTCAATGTTGGATTGAGTATCTATCTATAACTTAATTTATAATAAAATAATAATTCATTTTTACGACAACTTCTTATCGGCTAACATTGGAAACCTTTTATAATAATATGAATTGTGATATATCTAATATATTGATACCAGCTGTGTTATATTATGAAAATAATATTCTTTGTGCAATCGCCTATATGAAAGGTTCATGACCTTCACGATACCAAGACGATGCTTAATCAAAGAAAAATGTTTTATTTTGTCATTAAATTTTTAAGTTGCCGCAATTTCGAGTATTTATTTACTGAATTTTTATATAGCGTCTTAAAAGTGAAGTTTTTTTTTTAATTATGAGTTTTGTAAACAAGTTTTTCAAACACTATCATCGAATAGCCCGTGTCATTTCAGTCAACAATATAATTTGCTGTGTTTTCAATCTTTCGTAAGAGTATTGATTCTATTGCTGCGTGAAGCATTCTCTGCATGCAAGTCGCCTGGTGTAAGTTTTCGCCGGTTCAATCATTGTATAAGCCTTCCTATAAAGATATTCTAAAATCTTGTTCGAAGAAAGACTAGCGGACATAGTTCTCAGAAATAACGAGGGGAATCCCATTCAAAATTCTAAAGAACCTGAAACCGATCAATTCTATTGCTGTATAGAGTTTTACTTGGCACTGCTTAAATTTAGATTCAATTAATATTCAGGTGAAACGGATATATGTGAACAAGGTCATTTCAAGCGATAGATCCTACTTTCTTATTATTATTACGTGAATGAGGTATCCGTACCTACGCTATTCTACATAACTAGATAGGTTTTTCGTTTTACGTCGAGTATTTGTGGTAAGGCGTATGTTGAGGCACAAGCAGATACCTTTTTTTTAAGCCTAAGCTGATAGCCTTGAGAGGCTATTTCAGCGTAACCTTAACTAGTAGCTTAACTAGTGAGCTCGCGGGGCTCAAACCTGACGACGTTGCTAACACGAACCCTAGCAAGAGCCGTGCTTCGCAGAATATACCACCGGATCGGAAACGCGACCCACTGAGAAGATCCGGCGAGAAACTCAGTGGGCTGTGTCTGAGGGTTAATTTACTCGACGAGCCCTTCGTGGCAAGCGACGGGTTCGACGAGAACGGCGACTGGTACTTGAGGTACCTAAAAGCACCGTTAGTGGATCGGGAGGATCCGAAATGACGTGTTTGGGGCGACGTCGACTGCTTTCCATTCTTTCCGCAATGTAGTTACCGGCGGCCACGATGAGAGGGTTCTTATGTCGTGCCGCTTTATCGAAGTGGAGCAGGTACCACCACCCTATCTATTTCTACCGTAAAGCAGTAATGCGTTTCGGTGTGAAGGGTGGGGTAGCCGTTGTACTGTAAAAACAGACTTAGAGCTCATGCCTGAAGGTGGGCGGTGGCATTAACATTTTGGATGTCTGTGGGTTCCAGTGGTCACTTAAAACCAGGTGAGCCGTGAGCTCGTTCAATCACATTAGTAATAGAAAAAAAAAGATCAATATTATTTAATGTAGCGCCTTGGTTTGGTAAACTTTATTGAAGGTATTCATGGGATATGATGATATAAAATTATATCATTTTTGATTAGCTTAGCAGTGAAGAATGTCCTCAAACCTCGTTTGAAGAAGAACATATCGCAGGGCTCAAGATCATAAAGGGATAAATTATAGAAACACAACTTAGAAAATCTAAAAGATACTACGTATCTTGAAGTGTTTGTAAGTCTAAAGTTTGCACAGGCGCATATTTTGCCTGCTTGCATTTTGTAGTATATTCGAAATTGTTCCTAAAAATAGCAGCTTTTAAATTAATCAGTCTCATTACCAAACCAATGCACACCACAAATAAAATAAATTATTAACATCTAATCATAGACAAGGAAGCAAGAATAAGAAATAAAAAAAAATCACTTTACCTCGTTAGCTTCCCTAGAAAAAAATCTAAACAACAACTAAAAACGAATTCAATAACGGAACATTTTACAGAGTTATTTTCAGTGAAAATTCGATATCGGAAATCTTTCACACAATTCCTGTCAAAACCATTCACCTGTCAGATTTATTGTAAGAATGCGAGAAGGCGAGAGGATCTCTTCATTACAATAATCTTCTTTTAGTATATATCGTCTTCCATTCGCTCGCGACTTACCAGTTTGCTTAGTGCGAGTTTTTTAACGTTCTCGATAGCGTAAAAGTTAACTCAAATTTGAAAGTCGTGAGAAGGCCTGACTCGTATTCCCGTAGCTTCTTATAAGGGGTACTACTCATCTAGTAAATATTATAAAAAGCTTCTCATGTCATAAGTATCTGGTCAGACCATTGTCATAGATAGTTCTAGAATCTACTTTAAATGGGAAAAAAGTTTTCCGAAGGCGTGGTTAAATAAAAGCTAGATATATTTTTTTGGCAAACATAAGGCTGAAGGCGTTATAAACATGGTTTTTATACTCATCAAAGAGATTTTATTATTCTACTAGCTGACCCGGCAGACTTCGTATTGCCTCAATCGATAAATAACGGACCTAAACTTTTGTACCAAATAAACTTAAAACGAACAAAAGGAATGCGTCCGACGGGGGACACATCAAAGGAAAATCAAAATTGTTATTTTTATTTAGTTCCGAGCATTTTCATATTTATCTACCTTTTAAAACCAACTTTTAACGGTCCAGCCGTTCTTGACTTTTAGCGTGACTAACGAACAGCATTTCCTTTATATATATATAGATTTGTTTATATTATATTTTGTAGCTATTAGAAAGCTAAAGTCTAAAATTAATATTGATATAAATTCCTCATCTATTATCAATGGAAAAATCATTCATAGTTAATATTTATTCGCTACGCATACCGTTAGAATGACAGTAGCTTAATTGTCAGAAAAATTGACATGGGAAGATTGCAACAAAAACCACTATAAATACACAAGCAAAGCAGAAATTTTTGATTTAAATCAAAATTGCGAATTTCACGTATTTCAGGGCACGCTCGAAAGAATTCGTTTTTCAATGATAAAGCGTCTGCTGTTTGTTGTGATATATTCAGTTCTAGTCATAGCTTTATTTTGTTTCTTGTGTTATCTGATGACGACTGTGAACCCTACACCCGTAGACAGGAATGGCAGTAATTATCTCAGAGAAGGCACGATATTGAACAATGTTTTGGAGGTAAGATTTTATGGATTGTTTTGTTTGTGAGTTAAGTACTAACGTTGAAAATCATCGAAATTGAAAACAAGGCAGCATGGTTTTTTATAAAACTAAACTATGAATTTTGTCAGAGCTTAGGAAATTTCTGTGATTTATGATTGTAATGAGACATTGATCGTGTGATTTATTTCAAACTAACTTCTGCTTTTTTCCCGATGATGTAACCGTAAGTAAATAAAGGAAAAACAACGTATTTTGAAATAAATGATCGTGTCTATGTTTATTCTAACCGGCTTTTATCAAGAAATCGATTTGTTTTACCTGCGTTTTAAAAACAGAATAAGGATTATTATAATTTGATTAATGTAACAATTATACCACACGGCAGCAGTAGCGAAATCATTTTGGAGGCTCACTGTCCGATATCATGTGAACTACGACGTATTTATTATACGCTGCAAACTCTTCTAGAGAGAGAACTAGAGACACGCGGTATCATTGGGTTTTTATTTGCGCTTTTAGACAGACGAGCGTACGGCCCACCTGATGGTGAGTGGTTACCGTCGCCCATGGACTTCAGCAATGCCAAGGGCAGAGCCAAGCCGCTGCCTACCGTTATGTACTGTACACAAGCCTCGTTTGAAGAAGGATATGTCATAGCGCTCGGGAAACACCGATGAGCTCAGTGCCCAACTGTCAATCACTTGACATCATGTCACTGTGACCCAATCTGATGTTTACAAATTATGAAGGATGCCTCTGATCATAAGATTTGAAATCGTAATCTCAATTGGATAGCTTGTCGGCCTTTAAACATGAATGATGATACTGTTACGCGCTGGGATTCGGGATAAATAAAAATTCACCAAAGTACCTACAACTTAAAAACTGTATTCAACACTCAGAACACTTAAACACTTTACAAACACTTTAAAACACTCAATAAACACTTTAAAACTCTCAATTCGCTTGTTCCGCTTCGCTTCAGGTGTTCCGTTCGCTGTTTCACTTCGAGTAGTTACGATAACTGATTGACTGCGTGCCATCTCTACAACGCTTTTATAGCCGATACATCATTCCTAGAATTATCGAGAATACTCTACACATCTCTAGTAGTAGTTTCCGCTATCTGTCAATAGATGGCGTTGTACTTCTCGAGCGTTCTGGGCGCTACTAGATCCTTCGATATTCGTTCGACTATTCGACAATAGATACTGTTACCGGCGTAACAAAACCTACCCGTATGAGCTACCACCAGTATAAGTAAATGGATTGTGGTACGCCATTACTTTCCAGTTCATAGAAATCAATAAAAATGTATTTTTTACAGTTAAGAGATTTATACGGTGATAATGTGCCAACTGGTGGTGATTTTCAATATGGACTGGAGAAATTCGATCAAAATATTACAGTTTTAACACTAATACGATACGCAAGTACTACATCCATTGAAATTAAAACCACCGCTGAAGAGAAGACAGTGCTAAAAGTAAATGTTGACACATATTTGACCGGCACAAATAATGGAATTAATAAAATACGAAATATAAATAATCCCACGGTTGTGGGCGTTGACAATGTTTCTGTTAATAGTAAATTTTGAAACCAGGAAAAGGGTTGTCAGTGATATAGATACCAATAAAAATGGCGCTTAATGTGTGCTTCTTGTGCATAGTTCAAATCAAATCATTATAATCTTAATTCAAAATGTTGTATTTAATTATTTAATAAAATTACGAATCAAAATTTTATTTGTGCTGTGAATATTATTAATTTCGGCATACTTTAGACTAGTATTATTCCCGTTATGATTAAATATAGTTCAGTTTTTTACAACGAATTAATATCAGAACAGAATGATGTAATGTAAGGGTACAAATAAATGTACGGGTAAGAATAAATAAAAACATATATGAAGCAAAGATAAGTTAACTGGTTTATTTGCAATCGCTCTGAGGAAACAAGCATTATCTCACATAAATCGTAAATATTGACTCTATATAAGAAATTAAATCTTCGAAAGAGCGTAACAACGCGAAATATAGCGAAGTCTGTAAATGTGTAATATCACTTTTTTGAAAAATATATTTTCATTTTTACTTTAATTAAACTTGTCTTGGGCTGTAATGCCTTCTTAGAAATTCGATTTGTTATGTCTATGTTACTTTGAAAAGACTTTTCACATCAGTTGAAAATATAATGAAAAATGTTCAAAGTCAAATAGCACAGAAAGAACAAGTTAGAACCCTTGGGTATTTTCTGGTTTTCCGTAATTGTTCGCTGGTAGCCTACGGGGCTATTCTAGTTTCTCGCGGACGAGTGGGTGAGCTCACGGACTCAGCCTGAGAGAATTTGCCAACACGGGCCCTAGCATGAGAAATGTTTCGCGGAACCTACCTTCGGCTTTCGAGGGTCATAAATATAATTAAAAAATTTTTTTATGGCTTAAAAAATAATAAAAGAAAAAGCTGGACAAACTGTAAAAGTAATTTTAATTATGTAATAGAATAAAAAGCTCTGCGATATTCGAAGTTGTTGATTCTAAATACAACGACAACGGGGATGTGGGTCTTTCTGACCGTTTAGACAACACAATAAAATTAAAAAATTTTAAAACCGACTTTTAAGCTATTGCTTTATCGCGGGCTTTGAGCGCGGCGACTGAATCTAGAAATTCCGTAACGAAAATAAAACCTAACACCCCACTCCGCCTACCATGTAGCTCGCGTTCAACACATTCACACGTTGCGCTTGTGTAGTGTTTGTGAATAAGCGCGCGACGCGCGGTCTAGCTTATTAGTGTGAAGGGGACAGTTAATGTTTTGCTTTTGTTAATGTTTATAAATATAGCGTGGTCTTAGTTTATTATTGTTTAAATATTAAATTATTATTGTCTAATTATAATTGCATAAGTTGATAAAAAAATGCTATGCGATAGCTTTACAGCGGCAATCCCCGAGTGCCACATTCTTTCCCTATCTATTCGCTGGTAACCTAAGAGGCTATTCCAGCTAAGGCAACCAACAATCGTTGTTTCCGAAAAACATTAACTAAATTATTATGCATAGAACAAATCTAGCACGTGTACAAATATCAAAAGGAGAACGCAATTCGCGAACTGTACAACATTATCAATCAGTGAATGTTGCCAGGCCGTTGCAAAATAATTGCCGGCAAACGGTTAAACGCAAGGACTCTCGGTAAGTGCTATGAAAATTACAAATTATTTACAGAATTCCGAATTGTTAGTTGAGTATCGATTGAATGTTTCATTTTATTTTAAGCAATTTGTAATTGGGTTCGATGAACACTGTTATTTTTATTAACTGGATTTGTGGAATTGGAACAATTAATCAATGGTAAAATGAAATTTTGGTTTTCGTCATGTTATTAATTAAAAATTTATGGTACCTACCGTTAAGTACTCGCCACAAGCCTTGTTTGAAGAAGGACATGCCATAGCGCTCGGGAAACACCGTGGAGGGGAGCTCATTACCGGATGGTACATGTCAAAAAAGATCTCTGGAAACGCACTGTGGATGAACGCAGTGGCTCCAGGTAGTATGAATGAACTCTACTCTAGTGGCGGGCGGCGCGATAGTAAAAACCAGATGATGGAATCATCTCAAATAATTCCTCAGAGAACTCTTCATGGAACATACGGTACAAAACACAGAGAAAAGTGAAGTCCCTCCGCAGACCCAGAGGCTCCAAACGATCCACGCGTCCAGCAGTAGACGACTGTGGGCTGAAAGAGAGAAGAATGATTTAGATTTGGTATTTTCTCAGTCTCTTGCTCTCTATCTTTCTCATTAATAAGATTTTGATTCGTTTTAATCTTGAGCCAAGCAATTAAGTAGTTATTCAGCGTGGATTTGCCTTAGTATTAATGATAGCTTTTGTCCACGACTTCGTCCGCGTGGAATAGCTACTTTGACATAACTTTAAATTTTCCTCGATAAATGGGCTATCTAACACGAAAAGAATTTTCCAAATAGGACAAGTAGTTCCTGAGATTAGCGCGTTCAAACAAACAGACTCTTCAGCTTTATAATATTAATATAGATTAATGAACACCGACCGCAATCAATTACTTTTGTCACACAATCATCACGTCAAACCAACTTAATATGCATTTTATACATAAAAAATTACCGAGTAAATGACCCATCATTGCATGTCTGGTCTGTGAGGTCAGCAATACCTGTTATAAAGATCAGTTTATGCCGGACGTCAGAAGATATTTAATTATATTTAAATACACGTCTTCTATTTTATGGTAATCGGTATTTTATGCAAGATTGAAGCAATCAAATCAGCTGATGTATAATTGAAGGTAAATATATTAAGAAATAAAGCAGTGAATTATTTCCATTGAATTCCATTCCATTCTCAAGTAAGATAATGCTATGTAATATAATTAATTATTATATTTATATTCGAAAATACATCACAAATTATGAAACAAGTTTAAAATAATAGAAAAAGGAAATAAAAGTACAAAACGAATTGCAATCCGCAGACCTGAATAGTTATTTTAATTTAGCAATCAAGATCCTTTATCTATTCTAAGAAATACAAATTAAATTGTAATATAATAATTAAGCTTCCTGTTACTCTTTTTTTTTTATTGCGTATATTGGTGGACGCGCTCACGGCCCACCTAGTGTTGAGTGGTTACCGGAGCCCATAGACATCTACAACGTAAATGCGCTACCCACCTTGAGATCTGAGGTCTTAGTACAGTTACAACATCTACAACGGTTAACACACTTTTTTCATAGCTTTGATAGCTGGACGAGCTCACGGCCCAGCTGACGTTAAGTGGCTACCGGAGCATATAGAGATCTACAACGTAAATGCCGCCATTCACCTTGAAACCTGAGTTCTAAGGTCTCAGATTTACAGTTAAACGGCTGCCCCACCCTTCAAACCGAAACCGTGCGGACTCACAAGCGGTCCTACCACCAAAACAGCGTTCGGTTAAAACACCAGGGTGTCATAAATCGAGCGAGTACTTTGTATAGTTGCGCGCGAGAGAGTGGCGTTCCCACGTGCGCCGGCGGCCTGCCTTGAACGGCCTTGCCGGCCTCCGGATTTTGTTTACCAGTTTATTTACGTTCGCTAAATGCAGGAGCGACGTTTAAAATTAATATTCATTAATCAATCTGTATGCAGCGTCTCCTCAAGTACTTCGGACACGTGGCCCGACGAAATCCTGACACCTTGGAAAAACTAATAGTTGTAGGTCGCATGGAAGGAAAGAGAAGTCGAGGAAGATCGCCAACCAGGTGGACGGGCATTGTCAAGGAGGCCACAAACACCAGCGTCCCGCGCGCCATTAAGCAGGCCAAATGCAGGCAACATTGGAGGAAGCTGGAGCAAAAACTAGACCAAGGTGGTCACGACCCTTAGTAACGAGGAAGCGACGAAGAAGAAGAAGAATAAATCTAGTCAAAGTGGTTGGTGGAAACTGGATGAGAAAGGCAAGAGACCGAAGAGAATGGGGTGCATTCGAAGAGACCTACACTCAGCATTGGGTGGACACGGGTTGAAGAAGAGAAGAGAAGAGAGAATCAATCTCTTTTTTTTCCTTGATATATTTTAAATTTAGTTTGTAAAGATAGTTTGTTTCGTAAACAAAAATTCAGTTAAGCAGTAATGCGTTTCGGTTTGAAGGGTGGGGCAGCCTTTTTACTATACTGAGACCTTAGAGCCCCATATCTCAAGATGGGTGGCGGCATTTACGTTGTAGATGTCTATGGGTTCCGGTAACCACTTAACTGGGTCGCGCACCGGTGGGCCGTGAACTCGTCCACCCATCTAAGTAATTTAAAAAAATCCTGCTCCGTTAATACGAAAATCTTTAAAAATCTTGTCTGTCACTCCTCAGGTAATATAGACGATATAAAACTTAAAACTATTGACAAGCATAACGACGCACATATACTTAACGAGCGTATATTATTGCAACTAGCAATGGAAAATAACCAAGTCGACCCCGTTTCTTTGTTTTTAATTTTTATATTTTTTTATTTGTAACGTTCTCATTTCGTTTAAATTTATTTTATTATACAAAAGTTCATTAATACGTCCGTGTATGAAATATCGTATGTTACCGGATAACAAGATATCGTTTGCAGCAGGTTTTTGATCACGTTGAAGTATAGTTTTCAAATTTTGTTGTATATATATTTTTTGTAACGCTAATTAGTTGCAATTAATATTTTGTAAGCTGCAAGTTCGTGAGTCGATAATAATAATTATAGATACGTCAAAAGATTATTGGAAATCTATGACAGAGATAGGAACCTTTTTTTTAGGATTGTAGAATTACTGGTGGCCCGGAGGCCTTTCCAGTTTCATCAGGATAGGTGGGCGAGCAAAGGATCAGCCAGGAGGGGTGGCATTTGCTAACAGCTGCTCGAGCGCCTCCGAAGGAGACCTAACAAACCAAGAGCAGCTGCTTCGCCAATTAATCTACTACCAGATCGGAATCGCGACCCGCTGAGAAGATCCGGCGAGAAACTTAGCGAGCTGATGCCTGAGTTAAGTTACATGTCGAACTCTTTGTCGAGTTCGACGAGTACGGTTACCGGGGTCCCTAAGCCTGCTCCTAGTGTTAGAGCTGAAGGCGTCTAATGCAAAGGCTTAGCGACGTAGAAAAGAATTCGTGATACACAGTTTCCAAATTTGCTACCCAGAATTTGAAATTCGCATCATCAGCAATGTTAAATTTGTGTAGGTGCTTTGTAGCGTTAAGTGGTCAATAATAAGAACATCAGGCAAATGTCTGACGGACTTCTGTAAAGCCTGTTTTTTTTATGTTTATATGTTTTTGTTTTCCCTATGTGCTTCGCGACAGATTTAAGCAGAATGGGCCACCAGTAATCCTTCAATCATACAAAAAAAGTTTTCTACTATTGCAAAGTAATAATATTTCCGATACTTGAAACATCAAAAATCAACATCAACATCATAACAGCCATTAATTACAAAACGCATGATTTATTTTTGGTCCTACCTTTGAATTTTAATTCTCATTTATCAATTTAACAGTTTTTCTTATATACAGTGTCATATAGTTAGAAACACTCCTTATAAATAAAGTTTAAATTCAACGCACAAATGTTCGTAAAAAATACACACATTCAATAATTAATAATCATGCAATAAAATAGCCTCTCAAATAAAAAAAACTCATTAAATGCATAAAATATAAAACATATTATCTTACTTTTAATTACAAAATGAGTCTTACAATGTAGGAGTTGATTTTCTGTTACTGGCCGCTTGGACGCCTAATTAGAAACATTTCAAAAAACCATCCATAGCTCGTTCTTTTTTTGAAATTGGAGAATAGGTAGTATTTATTTCTTGGCATTTTCTATTATTTTGGCGGCAATTTAAAATTTAATCTGAATTTAGTTTTGTTAAAAATGGGCAAAAATAAAAAAATACACGTGTGGCACTCGAGGAATGCCGCGGTAAAGCTATTGCATAGCATTTTTTTATCAACTTATGCAATTATAATTAGAAGAATAATATTTTTTTTTATTGCTTAGATGGGTGAACGAGCTTACAGCCCACCTGGTGTTAAGTGGTTACTGGAGCCCATAGATATCACACAAATGCGCCACCCACCTTGAGATATAAGTTCTAAGGTCTGAAGTATAGTTACAATTTAATATTAAAACAATAATAAAATAAGACCACACTATATTTATAAACATTAACAAAAGCAAAACATTAATTGTCCCCTTCACACTCATAAGCTAGACCGCGCGAGAGAGAAATGGACAGACTTCCCCCTTGGCCACAGCCGAGAGCGGTGCGAATTGCGGTGCGTCGTGAGGCGCGGCAAGCGGGAGCGGCGAAAACAAATGGTAGACAACCTATGAAGTATGCCACAGCTACTGGCGGTGCGTTTTGCGGTGCGTTGCGAGGCGCGGTGAGAGGCGCGTGACATCTGGCGGCGACGAGCTGCGCCATGTGCGAGTGAAACAAATGTACTAGCCAATATCGAGGCGGCCACAGTTCAGAGCGGCGCGCGCGGCGGTGTCGGTGGACGCATTGAGGCATCGCGCGACCGAAACAAACCATTTTGTTTTTACCGCGCGTTGAGCTAATAAAATATAATGGATGTGGAACAATTCATTAGTGAAATACTGAGTAGACCAGAAATATGGATGTCAAAACACCCACATCATAAATATAGGCATGTTATAAAAAAAATGTGGGACGAAATAAAACAATTTTCTAGTACTAATGGTTTCATAGATACTCTTGGATAGGATTATTGAAATAAAATTTGAAATTTGAATTGATTTCGTATTCTAGATGCTTGAACCGTTGCTCGATTATTCCGTCTTGATCTGCGTACGCTATTGTGAATATTGGAGTCTCCAAACTGGGAAACAAACTGCTGAAAATCTGCATCTCTGTCTCCATCTCTTTCTCTTAAGGCACGAAACCTTTATAATCAATGTCGCGTGCTTTTTGTTTGCCTTTACACTTTTCGTAAAAATACGAAATTTATTAGTTAGAATACCAAACGCGTACTGAATTGTGACTCTTGCCCGGGATAATGTTTTGTCGGAAATTATTTGTTCCGCATTTAAACGACCCGGTGGATATGGGCGCATCAAATAATTTTTAAGAGGATCATCGCCAATTAACACGTATGGTAAATTGAGATTTGAACTTGATAATTTCTGTGAAGGTTGAATCTATCTTCTATTAATAATCTATTTATCGGAATAGTTCTTCTTATATTCCTAATATAATAATATCGTGCCACTTTTGATAGGGACATTTGATAGGGCTCTCTAAATACGTGCACCTCTGGCGCCGCCGCCGTCGCAACTAGTCTAGCTGTGGCATACCCCCGCAAATAGCGCCGCCCGCCGCGCCTCGCAACGCACCGCAAAACGCACCGCCAGTAGCTGTGGCCAGGCCCTTACCCCTTGGCCACAGCCGAGAGCGGTGCGAATTGCGGTGCGTCGTGAGGCGCGGCAAGCGGGAGCGGCGAAAACAAATGGTAGACAACCTATGAAGTATGCCACAGCTACTGGCGGTGCGTTTTGCGGTGCGTTGCGAGGCGCGGTGAGAGGTGCGTGACATCTGGCGGCGACGAGCTGCGCCATGTGCGAGTGAA
>NW_021011559.1:1532343-1559114 GCF_003987935.1 Bombyx mandarina | reverse complement strand
AATGGTTTTTATGACCTGGTAACTAAGACCTTTAGTCATGTCTTATTTTAATTTATATTCTTATTTTTATGAAAAATGTAATATGGAGTGAAATGAAATGAAGATGATTAATTTGAGACATTAATCAACTGGGATGAAATTTAATGAAATGATATGGGATGAAATATAATCGCAGTAAAATGGTGGTCATTTACTGAGATTTTTTCAGTGGACTTTTTGAGGAACTCGAGAGGTTACGTCCAGCAGCTTTGTTTCATTTTCCCACATTTGTGCACTTTCACAGATATTAAACAGTTAATAAACCACCGTTATTACACATTTAAACCTGAAAAACACAAATAGACAAAAAAAACAAATCACACAACTTCACTCCTCGCGTTCCCGCCAAAAAGTCTATCTCTTTGTGTAATGTTGCTTAATACGAACGGACCGAGCGAGCGAGACAGACCGATCTACGCAAAAGAAATGAGCAAGCGACACGGAATTATTTCTAGTGATTTTGACCCGTATGCCCTGGCCTCTAGGTACATTTTTATACCTATGGTATAGTAACCGGCAAACATAAATCTTATCGAGCGCGTTATTGGTAGATCAGTCGAACCTTGGCTCCCGCACCGCGCCCTCGTTCCGCTTGCTCCCAAAAGTACGCTTGCGTACAGTGAAAGTCTATCGTTATTAATCGTTAAGTTATTTGTTATAATTGCTTGTTGACTTTGTTGCCATTGCTATTTGTTGAGTGTTTGTTGATTTTTTATAAAAAATACACTATGCCGCGACAAACTGGTGTAGTATTCAAAAGAAAGGGTAGAAAAATTGTGTACGACGTATATTGCTTCATTATAAAACAGGGGAATGATATGGAAAAAGTAAAACAGACTTCGGAAGCAACAAAAACATCAGTGAGTACTGTTAGGTCCCATTATTAACGAAGCTAAAGGCTCTGGCTTGCTCGCCGTGTTTGGACTCCGGGTAAGAAAAGATCAGGGAAGAAGAAAGTTACCGGAATGGATAGTTTCGTTCAATCTGTAATAAAAAGATTAATCATAATAACACATAGCAAGCAGCGAAACTCCGTCCGTAGAAAGGCTTCGAAAAATTTAAAGAAGATGTACATTTTAATGGCTCGGCATGAAGTTTACGACGAATTATGAAAGAGCTAGGCTTCAGATGGAAAAAAAAACCAGAAAATAATCGGAAGCTGGTAATTAAAAAAAGGAACATTCGATTACTACGAATCGAATATCTTCAAAAAAATGATAATTATCTATAGACAAAAAAAGAGTCGAACCGACCGAGTTGTAAAATACACCGAATGCCCTATGTCGACTCATCACGATGATGGCGACTCGGGTGATGAAAACAGTGATGATGATGATGGTCAAGTTATCGAACGAAAAAAAAATACAACATACCAGCTTCGCTTCAACTGAACCAAGACCTGGCAACAGCTCTAGTTTTGACTTAATAGAAGGAATATCTATTTTACCCCAAGATTAAATTATTACAATTATTAACCTATATTTTTTGTTGATGTTCTAATAAATATATAAATAAATACATATGTTGATTTTAATAATTTAATTGCATTATGACGCAGAGTAAATAATGTTTTTGCACGTGAGTGTACCATGCGCAAACTTACCCCCACTACGTCAACAAATGCTCAAGAAGTTTGCCGGCTATTATACGTCTGAATTTTAATATATTATTATATAGGTATTTGTGTGAATATTTTTCATGCGGCCAGCCGGTAGTTCCCCGCAAGTAGTTACTTAATTTTTTATTCGCAACTTTTGTAAAATAGCTAGTCGCTCGTAATTGTTTAGTAATATTTCATATTAATTTTTGTGTTTGAATTACTTAAGCACTTGTTTGAAAATAGTTTTATTATTTGTTTTAATGCGTGTTTAATAAGTGAAAGAAAGAATGGCGTCTATATGGAAGTACAGTCCTCTTTGGATGCACTTTGAGGAGACCGCGCCGAAACAATGCGTCTACTGCTCTCGTATATTAACATTATCGTCGAGCTCAATTTGCAGTCTAAGTCGCCATATGAAATCCGTTCATCCCACAATAAATTATATTACCTAAGTAAAAAATAAAATTATTATATTATTAAGTAAGTCAATCTCTGTCAAGTAATATAACAGTGTATTACAATACAAAGTATGATGAACACATCACTTAGGTAATGATTCGGGTGTATACAATGTATTCGTCGTCACAGTATCTAACGCACCGAGTAATGTTAAGAGTGATGTGTAATGTTTTCGAGTAATATCACCTGTCTGTAAAAGTGATGTCATATCACATTACATTGGGAAGTGATGTTTTGCGCAAGTCTAGGAGGCACTATAAGCTTATTTACGTTATTTGCAAGATTTCCCGCCAAAGCCTGCTGCAGCGGGCTCAACTAAAGTTGTCTGTCCGAGATCTTGGGTTTAAAAGAATTAACAAGTTGTTTCTTTTTTTGAGATTTCTTCGATTGAACGTTGACAAATTCAGATACATTGGAAAGATCGAACTCATCACAGAAAAATATTGGTTGGCCAAACCTTGAGTTAGTCGTATCAGTTGTCTCCTCAGTAATATTCGGATCCGGGGGATCCGTTCCCGCCTCCAACTCCATACTATCTACGCTAAAGTACTAAAATATACAATTATAAACTAAACATATATACAGTTATAAACTAAAATATGCTACAATATCTACAGAATATCAAATTAAATTAATTAAAAAGGATATGAATTTTTTTATTGGCCCTCTTCTCAAGTTCCGTCCCAAATTTTTTGAAGGTTCCCGCCTATCCTCCATTAGATTATTATTGAGACCATATATTACGTGTATAGTCTATGGTTGTGACTGGTATCTAGACCTTTAGGCCATATTGAGACAATTCATTAGCAGCAGGGTAGCCAGATATTATTTTTCCGAAGTAGCCAAGTTACGGCGCTGTGTTTCTTAGTTGTAGGTACTTATTAACTCCATGTTTTCTTATGACCGTAATGTTGCGCTAGTAGCACTTCAAGTAAGCGCCAATATTTAAATGAAATATACGTGTACATAAATTCCTTTTTGTTTTATTTAAAATTTTAATAATATTAATAATAATTTTGTCAATTTTTAATTAAATAGATTTATATATTCATAGATTTTACTTTTGAAATATAATTATTATTATTACTATTCAAACGATCAACAAAAATAAATATTATTTAAATAATAACAACATTTTAATGTATTTCTTTTATTTAAAAAAGTTTAAAAATAGACAACACCTGAGAAATAAGCTTGAACACAGCCATGCAAAGTTGTTGATATTTTGAGAACTATATCCAAACAATAATAATGCAGTTAAACTATATGTTTCCAAATAGACAGATTCCATACCCATGAAGTATTGGAGTAGTATTCATATTTAACCTTCTCATAAAAGGTCAAAAGTTTTATTATTTATGTTTTGGAGATAGACAAAGTGAGGTAGATTTTTTGAAGGAGTAATGTGGAACACTAAACCTTGAGCTTGTTGACAACTTTATTTACCTAAGCTCCAATATTAACAATACCGGATCCAGCGAACCTCCAGTCGTAGTGCCGAAGTCGGAGACCGGAGTGGATCCCGGCGATCGCACGCAGGGTGGACTGGGGGCCCTTCCATGCCCTGCGTCGGTCTCTCACGCAACCCGTGATCGACCACACACTATGTTCCGCGCTTTATTCAGGTGTTGTCATGATTTCACTTCGAACATCCTACCTCTCCCTATCCCACTCTCCAAAGAACAACAAAAATGAAAGTCATAAACAAAAAAAGGGTTATATCGGCGATCCCCTATTCCACATTTAATGTGGATTTCAGCAATGTCAGGAGCCTACATAGCGACCTTGACGCCGTACACCACCATCTTGAGATGGCGCAGCCTGCCCTACTGTTTCTGACGGAGACGCAGATATCAGCTCCGGATGAAACCTCGTATCTTGAATACCCCGGCTACGTATTGGAGCACAACTTCCTGCGTAAAGCCGGGGTGTGTGTATTCGTTCGGGCTGATGTCTGTTGTCGCCGTCTACGAGGCCTCGAACAACGGGACCTGTCCCTCTTCTGGCTGCGCGTGGATCACGGGGGTTGTACTCGAATCTACGCCTGCCTGTACAGGTCCCACAGCAGTGATGCAGGTTCAGCTCTGATTGAGCATGTGCAAGAGGGGACTAACCGCGTACTTGAGCAGTACCCATCTGCGGCGGTGGTGGTCCTTGGAGACTTTAACACTCACCACCAAGAGTGGTTGGGGTCCAGAGCCACTGACCTCCCGGGTCGGACTGCCTACGATTTCGCCTTGGCCTACGGCTTTTCCCAGCTGGTGACACAGCCCACCCGTGTCCTAGATATCGAGAGGCACGAACCTTCTCAGTTGGACCTTCTGCTGACCACGGATCCGGCTAGATACAGTGTGGTGGTCGACGCTCCACTTGGATCGTCTGATCACTGCCTTATCCATGCTGTTGTACCACTCTCGTCGATACCTGGTCGTCGTTCGACCAGGTATTTGGAAGTATATGTCAGCAGATTGGGATGGATTGGGGGCGGTTCTGCTTTTCCTCTGCTGATCCTGATGTCTGTGCGGACCGTCTTAAAGACGTGGTGCTCCAGGGGATGGAATTATTTATTCCCTCCTCTGAGGTGCCCGTTGGGGGTCGCAGTAAACCCTGGTATAACAATGTCAGCAGGGATGCTGCACACCTCAAGCGGTCCGCATACATGGTATGGGATAATGCCAGGAGACGTAAAGGATCCTAACATCTCAGAGGAAAGGCGGAAATATAACGCCGCTTCCAGGTCCTACAAGAAGGTTATTGCCAAGGCGAGCTCGGAGTACGTTGCTAGAGTTGGCGAGCGACTAAATAGCTATCCCTCTGGGAGCCGTGCTTTTTGGTCGCTCGCCAAAGCTGCAGAAGGAAACTTTTGCAGGTCTAGTCTCCCACCACTGCGCAAGTCCGATGACAGTTTGGCCCATAGTGCGAAAGAGAAGGCTGACCTTCTGGTCAAACTCTTCGCCTCGAACTCGACCGTGGACGACGGGGGTGCCACACCACCGAACATCCCCCGGTGTGATAGCTCCCTGCCTGAGATCTGCTTCACGCAGTGTGCAGTCAGGCGGGAGCTCCGACTCCTGGACGTCCATAAGTCGAGTGGGCCAGACGGCATCCCTGCAGTGGTTCTGAAAACGTGCGCCCCTGAGCTGACGCCTGCGCTAACGCGTTTGTATCGCCTCTCTTATTGCACTAAAAGGGTTCCGTCTTCATGGAAGACCGCCCACGTCCACCCTATCCCCAAGAAGGGTGACCGGTCGGACCCATCGAGTTATAGGCCTATCGCGATAACTTCCTTGCTTTCCAAGGTGATGGAGCGAATAATAAATATACAACTCCTGAAGTATCTGGAGGATCGCCAGCTGATCAGTGACCGACAGTACGGTTTCCGTCACGGTCGCTCAGCTGGCGATCTTCTTGTATACCTTACTCACAGGTGGGCTGAAGCCTTGGAGAGCAAGGGCGAGGCTCTTGCTGTGAGCCTTGATATCGCGAAGGCCTTCGACAGGGTCTGGCATAGGGCACTTCTATCGAAGCTACCATCTTACGGAATCCCCGAGGGTCTCTGCAAGTGGATCGCTAGCTTTTTGGATGGGCGGAGCATCACGGTCGTTGTAGACGGTGACTGTTCTGATACCATGACCATTAACGCTGGCGTTCCACAAGGTTCGGTGCTCTCCCCCACGCTTTTCATCCTGTATATCAATGACATGCTGTCTATTGATGGCATGCATTGCTATGCGGATGACAGCACGGGGGATGCGCGATATATCGGCCATCAGAGTCTCTCTCGGAGCGTGGTGCAAGAGAGACGATCAAAACTTGTGTCTGAAGTGGAGAACTCTCTGGGGCGAGTCTCCGAATGGGGTGAATTGAACTTGGTTCAATTCAACCCGATAAAGACACAAGTTTGCGCGTTCACTGCGAAGAAGGACCCCTTTGTCATGGCGCCGCAATTCCAAGGAGTATCCCTGCAACCTTCCGAGAGTATTGGGATACTTGGGGTCGACATTTCGAGCGATGTCCAGTTTCGGAGTCATTTGGAAGGCAAAGCCAAGTTGGCGTCCAAAATGCTGGGAGTCCTCAACAGAGCGAAGCGGTACTTCACGCCTGGACAAAGACTTTTGCTTTATAAAGCACAAGTCCGGCCTCGCGTGGAGTACTGCTCCCATCTCTGGGCCGGGGCTCCCAAATACCAGCTTCTTCCATTTGACTCCATACAGAGGAGGGCCGTTCGGATTGTCGATAATCCCATTCTCTCGGATCGTTTGGAGCCTCTGGGTCTGCGGAGGGACTTCGGTTCCCTCTGTATTTTGTACCGTATGTTCCATGGGGAGTGCTCTGAGGAATTGTTCGAGATGATACCGGCATCTCGTTTTTACCATCGCACCGCCCGCCACCGGAGTAGAGTTCATCCATACTACCTGGAGCCACTGCGGTCATCCACAGTGCGTTTCCAGAGTTCTTTTTGCCACGTACCATCCGGCTATGGAATGAGCTCCCCTCCACGGTGTTTCCCGAGCGCTATGACATGTCCTTCTTCAAACGAGGCTTGTGGAGAGTATTAAGCAGTAGGCAGCGGCTTGGCTCTGCTCCTGGCATTGCTGAAGTCCATGGGCGACGGTAACCACTCACCATCAGGTGGGCCGTACGCTCGTCTGCCTACAAAGGCAATAAAAAAATAAAAGACGGCGTATCGGAATGGCAAAGGGAGCCATGACTGAGCTCGGTAAAATCTGGAAGAACGTAACATTACCCACAAAACAAAGATAAAACTGGTGCTCACTCTGGTCTTTTCCATTTTTCTATATGAAGCGGAGACCTGGACCCTTAAAGCGGCTGATCGCAAACGCGTGGATGCTTTTGAGATGTGGTGCTGGAGAAGAATTCTCCGGATACCTTTTACAGCGAAGAGAAGCAATCTGTCTATCTTAGACCAACTGCAGATCAAGACTAGACTGTCACACTCTGCCTTCGCCGCGCACTCGAGTACTTCGGTCATATTGCTCGGAAAACACCGGATAGCTTAGAGAGACTATTCGTGACAAGGGAGATCGAGGGAAAGAGACCGCGCGGGCGCAGTCCGACAAGGTGGTTCGACCAAATCCGCACCACACTAGAGATCCCATTCCACGACGCCCTTCATGCGGCCAATGGTCGGAGGCGCTGGCGGGACGTTACAAGGAGCAAAATCCTGACGACATATAATGGTCACGACCCTCAGCAGTGGGGAAACGACGTGAGGAGGAGGAGAATGCGTTTCGGGATTATTTGAAGCAGTAATGCGTTTGTAGATGTCTATGGGCTCCAGTAGCCACTTAACACCAAGTCGGCTGTGAGCTCGTCCACCCATCTAAGCAATAATAAAAATCATGTACATACCTACTTATAATAGGATATTCAAGGGCATTTATAGAAGCATTATAGAAAATAAAACTACATAATATTTAATTAAAAAAATTGATGCTAAATGGTTACCGGGGCCCATCTATGGGCCGTAGATGGGCCGTGAGCTCGTCAGCCCACCTAAACAATAAAAAAATTATACAAATATGGCAAGTTTTTTTTTACTGATGTAAATGTATTTGTCGTATTACGTATCAACGTAAATTAAATCAAATATTAAAATTAATCAACAATTTGATTTGAAAAATTCTTTCAGCCCATTTATTGAGGAAGGCTATAACCCAGGGGTGGCCAATTTTATTAGAACCAAAATCCACTGTTCACTGATGAAAGGCCCACCGAGTCTCTCGTCGGATCTTCTCAGTGGGTCGCGGTTCCGATCCGATAGGTAAAAAAAAACAACTGACGAACGACTCTGCGATCTATCAAAGAAATTTCTTGAATTTTAATGAAACATTATAGTTCAGCGTACAAATATGTACTCTAATTTGTTCTATTAAAATTATTAACATAAAAGTGAAGTTTAATCTTAGAATCTATTTCATAGTTAATACACATAAATTAGTTCTAATTAAGCAACTCAAGCACTCAACAAAAATGTTTACGGGCGTCGGCTACTAGATGGCTTCGATTCGATTAGTTTCTCATTGCTCCTGTAGATGGCAGTAACAAAAGCAGTTGTTCAAAACATTTTCTTCAAATTTGGATATTTGTCTTTGGAAACCAATGCCTGAAAATCTTGACCTGAGGATGACCGCTCCACATGAGGATGTACTTTAAAAAATTACATTTATTTTCTTAATTGATATGAACGTATTGTATTTTGATTATTGCATTACAAGTACAAATTGTTACCCGGGTGCAATATAAAAGAAAATGTCAATTTATTTTTTATTCAATAATATGTAGTTTTATTTTCTATAATGACAGCCCTCGAATATTTCGTTCTAAGTATGTACATGTTTCTTTTTATCGCTTAGATGGGTGGACGAGCTCACAGCCGACCTGGTGTTAAGTGGCTACTGGAGCCCATAGACATCTACAAACGCATTACTGCTTCGAATAATCCCAAAACGCATGACTGCTTCAAAAAATCTGCCTAACTTTGCCCATCTCCAAGACATAAAAAATAAAACTTTTGACCTTTTATGACAAGGTTAAATATGAATGCTACTCCAATACTTCATGGGTATGGAATCTGTCTATTTGGAAACATATATTTTAACTGTATTATTATTGTTTGGACAAAGTAGAGAGAAAATCAACAACTTTGCAGGGCTGTGTTCAAGCTTATTTCTCAGAAAATATGAGGCCTAGGTTATAATGAGTTGTTTTGCAAGGACCATAAAGTTCCGAATGGCATTTGTCTTTTACAAGTTGTATACGACATTATGTATTTACATCAAAAAAAATCATAAAAACCTAGAAATTCTTGCAACGATCAAGCATTTTATGATATTATATATTCTCAGATACATTATTAAACTATCAATTTGTGCAAATGCTTTGTTACACTTTACACATGAATACTGTTTTTCTCAAATATGCGTTTTCATATGTGAATTAAAATTACCAACACTGAAAAACCTTTTCCACACAATTCACAATAATAGGGCTTCTTCTCTAGAAGGTATCTTTGTGTGTTTTTAAATGACTGATGTGTGTAAAACCTTATGTACAAACTTCACTAGCAGACGGTTTGTCTTATGTATGTATTCTCATGTGTGTTCATAGATGACAAATTTGTGATTCACAAATTGTGAAATATGTTTCTGCTTTATGTGTTATCATCTGCATTTTTTAACAATGAAATTGTGCAGTCTTTTTATCACACATCACAAACAAAGTTTTTCAGCAGTGTGTTTTACTTATATGTTTTTTTAAACAACTCCTCTGTGCAAAAGATTTTTTACACATATCACAAACATAAGATTTCTCTGCCAAATGTGTTGCTATGTGGATATTTAAATTACTCATTCGCGAAAAGTCTCTTCAGTAGAAAAGAAATTCTCTGCAGTATGTCTTCTCTTGTGTATGTTCAAAGTATCAATTCGTGCATAGCACTTCTGACACACTTCACAAATGTACGGTTTTTCTCCAGTGTGTATTCTTAGATGGGATTTTAAATGATTAATTTGGGCAAAACCTTTTCTACACACTTCACAAATGTGCGGTTTTTCTCCAGTGTGTATCCTTATATGAGATTTTAAATTACCAATGTGGGCAAAACCTTTTCTACATACTTCACAAATGTAAGGTTTTTCCGCAGTATGTATTCTAATGTGTGTTTTTAATTCACCAATTTGTGTAAAGCGTCTTTCGCACACTTCACAAACATAAGGTTTCTCTGCAGTATGTGTTCTCTTGTGTATTTTCAAAGTATCCATTCGTGCATAGCACTTCTGACACAGTTCACAAATGTACGGTTTGTCTCCAGTGTGTATCCTTATATGAGATTGTAAATTACCAATTTGGGCAAAACCTTTTCTACATACTTCACAAATGTACGGTTTTTCTCCAGTATGTATTCTTATATGAGATTTTAAACTACTAATTTGGGAAAAACCTTTTCTACATATTTCACAAATGTATGGTTTTTCCGCAGTATGTATTCTAATGTGTGTTTTCAAATCAGCAATTCGTGTAAAGCGTTTTTCGCACACTTCACAAACATGACGTTTTTCAGAAGGATGCATTCTCATGTGCGTTTTAAAGTTCTCTTTAAATACAAAACATTTTGTACTAATTTGTACAACTTTCTTTTTATTTTTTTTTATTTTTTGGCTCTGGCACGGTTTGTGCATTAGCCAGCGTCAAGTATTATCGTTTTTATAATTCGCCGTTTTATTTATTTACAGTTTATAAATAATAAAAAACGAAGGAAACTTATCGCAACGAAACATAAATGATTTAGAACGAATTGAATTTACAAAAAAATCAGAATAATTATATAACAGGGAAAATAAATCAAAATTATAGTTTAATAATAATAATAATAATAATAATAATAATAAACATTTATTCCAAACACAAATTAAGTACAAAAAATAAATAAAAAAAGATAACAAAAATAACGAGGCTTGGAAATGGTTACCGGCTCAGCAATGCCTAACAGTATCGAGACAATCGGTACTGCGGCGCTGATCTTCCGCCGGCACCTGCGGAGTGACGCGCACACCAGCATCAGACCGACCAATACACATCATTGTAAAATATATTAAAAAATAAAAAGAACATGAGTAATAAAAAATAAAAAAAANTGCAAATGAACTGGAAGGCTGTTATGTCCCAGACGCATACGAATTATAGTAGAAGTGGCGGTTTTACCAAACGACAATTTGGCAAACCATGGCTTCCTGGGAACGGAAGACTGTATAGCATACAAGAAACGACCCTTAATCCGGCCGCTCTCTTCCCAACACATATTCCACGATTTGTGGAGGCATATGCCGGGCAAAGCAGCAAGATCATGGCCAAAATTCTTGTACGGGTATACGTCACCGGTCACAGTAGCACTGTTGGCCAAACTGTCAGCTTTCACATTTCCAGATATGCCACAGTGACTAGGTACCCAACAAAATGATACTAAATAGTTGTGTGATTGGCAGTGCAACAGCTTTCTCTTACATTCAAATATTACATGAAAAAAAGGGTTAAGTTTTAGTGAAAATTTTGCTAAGCTCTGTAATGCACTTAAGGAATCAGTAAATACAACGGTTTTTTTTAGTTTGAAAGACAGCACATATTCAAGAGCTTTTAATAGTCCAAAACATTCACCGGTAAAGACCGATGATTCCGGAGGTAATTTAATTTTCTGAACTATGTTGTACTGTTTGTGATACACTCCAACACCAACACACCCACTGGAGTGTTTAGATGCATCTGTATAAATTTGATGCCAGTTAGGCCATTTACTATTGACATTGCAATTAAAATTTTCATTGGCATTAAAATCAGATTTTTCAATGCCAAGAGAAAAGCAAATCACTGGAGAAAGTAAAAGAGAATCATAAGAAGCGCCAAATAAAGGAAGCACCTGAAAAGAATGAGTTGGGGCTTGTAATTGTTTGAATTTCAGGAATCTTTTTAACAGACAAGGTAAAGGTTTATGTGAAGAGGGTACTTTTTTAGAAAGAAACTCTAGTTTCGAAATGAGGGGATGATTATGGAACTGAACAATTCTAAAAATGAATCTATCGGACAGATATTGACGTCTTAAGTTTAAAGGCGGGTCACAACATTCTATTTGCAGAGCATTAACCGGGCTCGATTTCATGGCACCAGAAACAATCCCTAGACTGTATGAGATCTAGTTTTCTAAAGCCAGCCACATTACCTGGGTCTAAGAAAAAGGTCCCAAAATCCAGTATACTTCTAATGACAGCATTATACACCAACCTCAGTGTAGCCGGGTGAGCACCCCACCAAACCCCACCGAGACATCTCAGCATGTTCAAGTTTCGCTCACATTTACTAACCACAAATTCGCAGTGTGGTTGACCCGTTAGTTTAGAATCAAGAATAGCTCCTAAGAACTTAACTTGATTCCTAATGGGTAATATATCGCCATCATATGTTATAATAGGTGAGCAAGGAGTACGGGATTTGGTGAAAAGTACAACGGTACTTTTTGAGGGAGACAGATCTAGACCATTTGCTTCCATCCAGATTTTTAGCAAAGATAAAGAGGAGGAAACATATCGTTCAGCAGTACTTACAGACATATCAAAGGCATAAATAACCAAGTCATCGGCATACTGTAATAAACTAACTGAATCTCCGACTGAACCTTCTAGATCATGTGTATAAATATTGTACAATAAAGGACTCAGAACAGAACCCTGTGGCAAACCTCTCCATACCTGCTTATAAGGGCCGCCAACATCTAAAATAATTTTCCTCTCCGAAAGAAGATTTACAATGGAATTAGTTAAAAAATAGGGAACCTTTAATTTATCTAATTTACTTTTTAGAATATGTAATAGAACGTTATCATAAGCCGAATCTGGGAGTAATCAGCGGCGGCAACGATAAGGCGATTATCATGACGCATAGCCTTATCGAAGTACCGTTCCGACGCTGACTTCATGTATTTCTGGATAGATTCGAGGCCCAGGTCGTCGTGTAGGTCAACGTTCCTCACGAACCACAGAGCTCCGACGGCTAACCTGCAAAAGCGGGATTGTAGAGCTTGGAGGGTGTCTATGTGTGTGCGGGCCGCGTGAGCGAACACCACACTCGCGTAAGTCATGACGGGCCTTATGCAAGTTTTGTAAAGTGTCACCTTGTTCCGAAGGGACATTTTACTCCGCTTACAGATCATGGGGTAGAGTCTACCGAGAATAAACGCGGCACGGTCACGGACTGATTTTATATGCGGGCGGAATGTCATCGATGCATCCAGGGTAACGCCCAGGTACTTGACCTTCCTGGCCCAGGGTATGGGTTGTCTAAAGAGAGTAATCGGGGGTGTGAGATTCCTCCTCCTAATCCGGGAGGAAATCCGTGTGGAGCTTCCCCTCTGAAATAGCACCGCAGTACTTTTCGCTGGGTTGATGTCTAGAGATACCTATAAGTTCTAAGGTCTCACGTATAGTTGCAACGGCTGCCCCACCCTTCAAACCGAAACGCATTACTGCTTCACGGCAGAAATAGGCAGGGTGGTGATACCCACCCGCGCGGACTCACAAGAGGTCCTAAGTACCACCAGTAGTGTCAAATCTCAATGCAGATCTAAACCAAGATGTTTTAGATGTGGTCAAGGACATAGTGGTGATAACTGCTCCATTCAAGAAGATTTTATATCTTGTTGTCTATGTAAGGGGTCCCATATTGCAACTGATAAAAAATGCTTAGAATATGAAAGACAAAGAGCTATAAAGGAATCAATGGCTAAAAGCTGTATTTCCTATTCAGAAGCTTCAAAGCTACATCCGTCTCTCAAATTTCTTATGCAGATGCATTACTCTCATCACCTAACCTCACTCCTAATACTATTCCAACCCAGCATCAACATCCTACATCTAAAGCTATGAACAGTACTTCATATAAAAAAAACTGTTTTGATAAACCAAAGCCTCCACCTACACTTAGCAAAGGGTATGACAAATCAGCTCACCAAGAAATTTTAAGGGATTTTAATATTCCCCAACCCTCCAATGGATGTGCATTAATTAACAAAGAAAATGAAAACCCATCGGAAACCCCAGTAATTGATTTAATTATCTTTCTTATAAAATCTCTTAGTCAATCGAATGAATTTACACCGTCCAACGCTGCCTTATTAGTTTCTGCAATTACTCAAATTTATAAACCAAAGAATGGACAAAGTTCTTCAATGGAATTGTCAAAGCATCACTCCTAATAAAAGTGATCTTATTTATTTATTAAATAAATATAAACCTTATATCTGTGCTCTTCAAGAGACATGGTTGAAACCAGGATCTTTATTTAAGATTCGTGGTTATTCATGTCTCAGGGAAGATCGTGTAGATGGGCATGGCGGAGTAGCCATGCTTGTGAAACACCCCCTTTCTTTTTCTCTCTTTTCTATTCCTTCTCACAGTAATAACTTTTCTATTATTGCTGCTTTAGTCGAAAATATCTGTTATGTATATATTTATATACCTCATCCTTCTTCTGCAATCTTGAATGAAATTAAAGATATTATTTACATTCTTCCGAAGCCTTTTATGATCCTTGGCGATTTTAACTGTCGCCATGAATCCTGGGGTTACTTATCTTCTAATAGTTATGGTAACACATTAATAGATATATTTGATTCAGTGAATTTGTGTATATTAAATGATGGTCGTCCTACTCGACGTTCTCATCCTGACGAGGGCCCAAGTTCTCCAGATTTAACAGTCACTACACCTAATCTTGCTTCTTCTTTGTCCTGGGATCCATTGCGATCTACTTTTGGTAGTGATCACTTCCCATTATTATTATCAATTCCAACCTGCAATAACAACAATAAAGTATTACATAAAACATATTCTCCTCGTCTAAAATATAAGCTTAATGATGCTGATTGGGATTTATACAAAGATCTAATAAAAAACAAAATTATTACACTTCCAAAAATTAATCCAGGTACAGAATCTCAGTGTGCAGATTCTTTGGCAAGAATCTTTGTTGAGGTTGCCAATGAAATTTTTCCTATTAAAAATAGCTCTTTGGGTTTTATTCCTTCCCCTCCTTGGTGGGATAATGAATGTACCCAGGCAGTAAAGAGAAGAAAATATGCCGAAATTACATATTGTGAATGTTCCACTGTTGAGAATTTTGAAATTCTTACAAAGATAATGGCAGAAACTTCAAAATTTCTAAAGAAAAAGAAATTTGATGGCTGGAAAACCTTCTGCTATTCCATATCACCTGATGTCAAACCATCTCTTGTATGGCAAAATATAAGGAGGTTTAGATCTGCATTCAAATATTCATCTCCAAAATCAATCCCTTCTCATTTAGTTAATAGCTTTTTAGATAAATTAGCTCCTCCTTTCGTTCCCGAAGACTTAATAATAAATATAAATAATTACAACTGTTTTGATCTAAACAGTCTATTTTCTCTCACTGAATTAAAAGGTGTATTGTCACATGTTAAGGATTCTGCTCCTGGACGGTATCCCTTATTCCTTTATCTCTCATTTAAATGATGATGCTTTATTTTATTATTTATCTCTTATAAATTCCATAGTGACATCGGGTAACATCCCCTCCTCGTGGAAACGCCAAGAAATAATTACCGTTCTGAAACCTGATAGGTGCTCTACAGACCATTCTGCCTATCGCCCAATTGCACTTTCTTCTGTTTTGATGAAAATTACAGAACATCTTATAAAAAATCGTTTAGAATGGTTTGTTGAGCATAACGGTCTATTGTGTGAATCCCAGTTTGGTTTTAGACGTGGGAAAAGTACTATTGATAGCTTAAGTACAGTCAAAACACGAAACCGTTTACTGCGACATCGTTTAGAACAACATGCCGGTAATAATAATCTAGAACAAAGGTCCCGGCTGAATGCTATATGACCGCCTTATTAAAAACATTTCTTTATACGACATTGCTAATAACGACATACCTCATAAAACGACCACATTTAACTAATATTTCGGAGAATTTGATCTGTTAGAACGACCGGCTAAGCTGTATTGTAAACAATTTGAATAGGTATCCACATTTGTCTTCAATGGCTATTAAAATCAGGAAAGAAAACAATAGGATTTAGTTTAGTGTAGGGTATTTTATACTTCTTAGAAACAAAATACGCGCATGCAGTAGAGTCAAAGCCCGCCTCTTCATATCTCTTCAGTTAGTTACTTATCTATATACAAGACGCACTAAAACTTTGTGGAGTTATTCGTGAAACTTTCAAAATGTCGCAAAGAAAAAGAAAACAAATTAATATTGAAGAGAAATCGCGTATTATGTAAATATATTTTTCCAATAATTCCCTATCGATTTGATTGTACTCGCACGATACACATTAAACATCACCGGTTGTTACGACTATCGGTTTTTACGACTGAATATGAGCACTCCCTTCGATGTCGTTATAACAGATTTTGACTGTATATTCATTTCTGATATTCAATTATCATTTTCAAATAATAAATCAGTAATAGCTGCGTTCTTAGACATAAATTGTGCGTATGATAACGTCGTGATAAGTATTTTAAAGAGTAAGCTTTTCTAATTTAATATACCACTGCTATTAACAAAGTTTATCATAAACATGCTTTCCGAAAGATACATAATCCTGAAACTAGATGACAGGAAGTCAATTACTCGACTTGTTTCAAAGGGCCTTCCTCAGGGATCAGTACTTAGTCCAATATTATATAATATTTATACTCAAGATTTAAAATCATCACTTAATAGTGTAAATGTTCTTCAGTATGCTGATGATCTATTAATTTATTGTTGTGATAAATCTATTGAAAAAGCTAGTTCGTCTGTAACACAATCGCTGATAAATTTAAAAACTTGGTTGGACTTAAATGGCCTTGATCTATCACCTGCAAAAAGTACAATAGTTTTATTCGCGAGATCAAGAACACCTCCTCCTATTTCTATATTTTATGAGGATAGTCAGATTCCAGTCAAAGCTAATGTTAAGTATTTGGGAATTGTCTTAGATTCGAAACTAACTGGTATCCCACATTGTGATTACATAAATACTAAGTGCGAACATGCTCTTAATATTTTAAGATGTTTGTCAGGTGTTAGGTGGGGTGCTCATCCATGCAGATCGTTGAGTCTCACATACCCCGCGCGCCCCTTTTGCGCGGGGACCTCGTAGGAGGTTCGGCCCTCTACCCGAAAAAAAAAAAAAAAAAAAGTTGGGGTGCTCATCCTTTTTGCATGAAATTGTTATATAATGCTCTTATAAGAAGTATGTTAGATTATGGTACATTCTTGCTGGAGCCTGGGAGTGTTAAGGCATTTAAAAAATTAGATCTCATACAGTCTAAAGTTTCTGGGGCTATGCGGTCAAGCCCTATCAATGCTCTTCAAGTAGAATGTCGTGATCCTCCACTACATCTACGTCGTCAATATTTAGCAGACAAATTTATATTCCGATCTTTTCAGTTTCTTAACCACTCTCTTCATAACAAACTTCAGCAACTTTCTCATTGTATAGATACATCTGCATATTGGAGACATAAAAAACCACCTTTTCTAATCAATACTTTTAAGAAATTTATTAACATAAAAGCTCCTATTCATCGATCCATTAATTACCCTCTTTTCAATACTAGCTTTGAAGCATTAATGTCTCTTCCAGAAATTAATTTTAACTTTGATTTAAACAAGCACGATATTTGTACAAAATTTTCATTTAATCTTTTCAAAAATACTGTTTGGGTTGATTACCATCATATTTACACAGACGCGTCTAAACACTCCTCTTCTGACCCTGTTGGTGTAGGTGTCTATTATGCTCAATTTAAAATATCACAGAAAATCAAACTTCCTCCGGAAACATCCGTGTTTACTGGGGAATGTTATGGTATTTTTAAGGCTATTGAATATCTATTTAAACTTCCAAAAACAAAAATGTAAATTTGGCCCCCCTTCTTTGATTTTTGGCTTTTTTTATTTTTAATTATTTGTCCGTCGTTTGTTCGTTAATGTTCGAATGTAAAAATTGTTTGTTCGTCTTTTATTTATTTATAATTAATTAAACAAATAATCACTTACCATCAGGTGACCCGTCTTGCTCGTTTGCCACTCGTTGTTATAAAAAAAAAATATCACCGTTAAGTGGGCCCCCTTACTAGACATCTTTATTTTTATCGCTCAGATTAATTCATTTTGGTCAAATATCGTTTGTTCGATGACTATTGGTGATTGTTCGATCATAAAAACAATTACATTCCCAATTATTAATTAATTTATATCTAATAAGCAAACCATCACCTTTTTTGGTTTTTTTTTTTCGAGCCGGGGGCCGAGCCTCCTACGAGGTTCCCGCGCATAAGGGGTGCGCGGGGTAAGTGAGACTCAACGATCTGCATGGTGTTGTGAGCAGACCGCGGGCCCAAGGATTTTAGGGCCCACCCACTAAACGACTCCCCTGCACTCTTACACCCGACGTCCGATCCCCTCCGAGGCCAGAATCCGGTTGAGGTAGGGGGGTTACCGCGGTCAACACTACAACCAGACGGCGCGGCTCACCCCAAGGACGCCCAGCCGACGGAAGCTTCGAGGCAAATCGAAGGCTCTAAAACGTCAGCCGTCTCGGTACGACAGCCCGTCAGGCCGGTGCCGCTGGTGTCCCAGAATACCCTGCTGGACCAGAACCAGCCTGCCGGGTCGGGACGCGATACACCACCAACCGGTCGCTCTATTACTCCTCGGCGGCGCGTTAGAGTGCTAGTAGCGCGCCGCGCGGCCTCTACCCTTTCAGGTCGCCCCTTGACCTTCACCGGGGGGAGGCCGCTACCTACAGGGGCCGGGACGTACGGGCGTATTCCCGCCTCCGGCCCCCGGCTCGACGGCGACGGATCGGTGCGGAAAGGGAAGAGCTCTCCCTCCTCGTTCCGCCACCTCCTTCTGCGAGATGGTGGACTCGTAGAAGTCGAGCAAAGCAAACCACCACCTCACGCCACCTTTTTTTGATTTTCAGATTTTTTATTTTTAATTATTTGTTCGTCATTTGTTCGTTAATGTTCGAATGTAAAAAAATTTTATTCGTCTGTTATTTATTTATCAAATGATCACCCTTAAGTTGCCCCTTCTTACTAGATATCTTTATATTTATCGCTCAGAATAATTCATTTTGATCAATTATCGTTTGTTCGACGACTATTGGTGATTGATTGATCATAAAAAACAAATAAATAAATAAAAACGAAGCCCTGTAGGTAATACGTGCTTTTGTATAATCTGTGTGTTTTAAGATCTTTGTTCTTAAAAAGGACTTTTTGGCGGGAACGCGAGGAGTGAAGTTGTGTGATTTGTTTTATTTTGTCTATTTAGTGTTTCTTCGGGTTTAAATATGTAATCATGGTTTATTAATTATTTAATATCTGTGAAAGTGCACAAATGTGGAAAAATGAAACAAAGCCGCTGGACGTAGCTTATCGGGATCTTCCAATGAAAAAATCTTAGTAAATGACCATCATTTTACTGAGATTATAATATATTTCATCCCATTTCATTTCATTTAATTTCTTCCCAGTTGATTAATGTCTCAAATTAATCATCTTCATTTCATTTCACTCCATAATATCATTTTTCACAAAAAAATGAATATAAAATAAGACATGACTTAAAGGTCTCAGTTACCAGGTCATAAAATCCCTTAAAATGCATTTGCAATAAATGCATTTCAGGGCTTTTTGGCGGGAACGCGAGGAGTGAAGTGTGTGATTTGTTTTATTTTGTCTATTTAGTGTTTCTTTAGGTTTAAATGTGTACTATGGGTGGTTTATTAACTGTTTAATATCTGTGAAAGTGTACAAAGCCGCTGGACGTCACTTCTCGGGATCCTCCAAAAAGTCCAATAAAAAAGTCTCAGTAAATGACTACCATTTTACTGAGATTATCTCATCCCACATCATCTCACCTCATTTCATTTGATTTCATCCCAGTCGATTTATGTCTCAAATTAATCATCTTCATTTCATTTCATCATTTTTAATAAAAATAAGAATAAAACCTAAAATAAGACATCACTTAAAAATCATGACTAAAGTTACCAGGTCATAACATCCCTTGAAAAAATACATTTCACAGCCAGTGACATCTATTCTCAATAAGCTTGACACTATTAAGGCTTATGCCTTTTTGCTTATACAGCCATCTGTATTTCTAAAGGAATGAATAGAATAAATAATATTTTTATCATTATTTATGTAGAGAAGTGTAAATTAATAAAAGATTTTTTTATTTTTACAAATTATTGAGATAAATCAAAGAATATAAAACATGTAAGAAGTAAAAACTATACAAACACAAATCTCTTTAAAACAATTTTTTATTGGTTAGATGGGTGGACGAGCTTACAGGCCATCTGGTGTTAAGAGGTTACTGGCGTCCAGACATCTACAACGTAAATGCGCCACCCACCTTGAGACATAAGTTGTAAGGTCTCAGTATAGTTACAAAGGCTGCCCTGCCCTTCAAACCGAAACGCATTACTGCTTCAGCATTTCTTCTTTACAAGTCGTATACGACATTCTGTATTTATGTCAAAGGAAAACATAATAACCTAGACACTCTTTCAAAGATCAGGCATTTTATGGTATGTATCCTCAGATACATTATAAAACTATCAATTTGTGCAAATACTTTGTTACACTTTACACAGGCATACTGTTTTTCTCAAATATGTATTTTCATATGTGATTTAAAATTATCAATCCTTGAAAGACCTTTTCCATGCATAAGGCTTTTTCTCTAGTATGTATATTTATATGTGTTTTTAAATGACTGATATGTGTAAAACCTTTTGTACATACTTCACAAGCAGAAGGTTTGTCGACTGTGTGTATTCATTACCATGTGTTCTTAGGACAAATTTGTGATTCGCAAATTGTGAAATATCTTTCTGCTTTGTGTTATCATCTGTATTTTTAAACAATGAAATTTTGCAGTATTTTTTATACACTTCACAAAAAAAGTTTTTCAGCAGTGTGCAGTTTTACTTATATGTTTTTTTAAATAACTCATCTGTGCAAAAGATTTTTTACACATATCACAAACATAAGGTTTCTCTGCCGTATGTGTTGCCATGTGGATTTTTAAATTACCCATTCGTGAAAAGCATTTTTCACACACATCACAAGCATAAGGTTTCTCTCCAGTATGTATTCTCATATGAATTATCAAATTAGATAGGCGTGCAAAGCCTTTACTACACTCTTGACAGACATGAGAATTTTCTCCAGTATGAGCTCTCATGTGTGTTCTTAAGGAACTATTTTGTGCAAAACGTTTTTCACAGACTTCACAAACATAAGGTTTCTCTCCAGTATGTGTTCTTATATGTGCTTTTAAATCACCATTTCGGGCAAAGCCTTTTTCACACACATCACAAACATAAGGTTCTTCTCCAGTGTGTATTCTTAGATGTGATTTTAAATGACCAATTTGAGCAAAACCTTTTCTACATACTTCACAAATGTATGGTTTTTCCGCAGTATGTATTCTAATGTGTGTTTTTAAATCACCCATTCGTGAAAAGCGTTTTTCGCACACTTCACAAACATGACGTTTTTCAGAAGGATGCATTTTCATGTGCGTTTTAAAGTTCTCTTTAAATACAAAACATTTTTTACAGACTTTACAAACATAAGGTTTCATAGTTGCCTGCATTTTTGTTTTTAAATAAAACATTTAAAAAAACCTTAACTCGATTGAAATGTTACACACGAGAATGTCTCAAGTTCTGTTTTTTAAAGAACAAAAATTAGAAACAGACCGGACATACAAAAACATGTATCTTTTGTAATTTGGCTCTTATTTTATTTACATTTAAAAACTGTACATTTTTTGTCTTAATCACCAGTTTGTTTGTGGGTAATGGCTCTTTAAATTTTTTCCAAATAATCTGCACCACACTGAACATAACGCAAAATTGATGTCATTATTTCACAGGCTGCACTTATGGATGTAAACGTCTTCTCCGACCTCCTTCTCGTGTCGTTTTCTTGTTTCATCAAGCTCAAAATCACAAACCAACCAAGCCAATAGGTCTATGAGCCAATAGTTCTCCAAGAGTCACTTTTTTTTTTTAAGAGATTTTATGACCTGGTATCTGAGACCTTTAAGTCATGTCTTATTTTAATCTATATTCTTAATTTTATGAAAAATGATATCATGGAGTGAAATTAAATGAAAATGATTAATTTGAGACATTAATCAACTGGGGTGAAATTAAATGAGATGATATGAGATGAAATCTAATCTCAGTAAAACGGTGGTCATTTACTAAGATTTTTTCAGTGGACTTTTTGGAGGATCCCGAGAAGTTACATCCAGCGACTTTGTTTCATTTTCCCACATTTGTGCACTTTCACAGATATTAAACGGCTAATAAACCAACAGGGGCAGAAAGATCCTGGAGTGGCGACCACGTACTGGCAAGCGCAGTGTGGGACGGCCACCTACTAGATGGACCGACGACCTAGTAAAAAGCGCTGGGTCTCGTTGGATGCAGGTGGCAATGGACCGGTCACACTGGAAATCTATTGGAGAGGCCTATGTTCAGCAGTGGATGGCGATAGGCTGAAATGATGATGATGATGATGAAATCACCATTATTACACATTTAAATCCGAAGAAACACTAAATAACAAAATAAAACAAATCACACAACTTCACTCCTCGCATTCTCGCCAAAAAGTCCCGAGAGTCACTAATTGAGTTATGAGCATAGATTATACACTTATGCCCGTATCTTTAGACGTTTCGTAAAATAGTCCTCCACTCTTAACTCATCCGATGATGCTCGAGCATTCCCTCCAAACTTACTCGAGTTTGGTATTTTAGTCGACCATTACAATATTCCTCAACTGTCCTCGAGTGAGGTAATAATGATGAAAATTTGATCAAGCTAGCATCAAACCCATAGAGTTCTGTAGTCTATGGTCATTGTTTAATGTCAAAGTCAAGCTGCCGCTGTCTGTTTGACAATAAATGAACTTGTTTGATGTTTTGGTTGCTGAGTTATTCGTAAATATGTGTGCGTGCGGTAAATCTGAAAGTGTATTATTTATTTTCTAACCTATTACTATTTTAGATTTCGGATCCGGCTTTGTATTTTTATTAGCCACTTTTGTGTGATTTTGGTTGCATCGTGTTGTTGAAGTGCTTTTCCACAACCACCAGTTTATTATTATATAAATAAAACTTATAACCGCATTGACTTTATTTATCAGGTAGTAAGCAAAATATGTCTCTTATGTAGGTAAATAAAATAAAGAGTTTCAAATGTCTAACCTCGAACTATTTACTTTATTAATAAATATTATCAAACTTAAATTATCAAAATATGCGGGAATCATGCACAGATCCAGGCCATTGCACAACAATATCATATATTTCCATTTGCGGTCCACATACTATTTGGACATTGATAGAAAACCAGCCTTGAGGAACGTTCAAGGTACGTCGCGACGTACCTTGACTTGACAGTTCGCTTACTTCACTCCGGTTAGGAGAATTTTCCAAGGACGTTTGAGTGGAGTTTATTTTTACGACTAATCATACCAAAACGCGCGTTGGAGGTTGAGTCGAGTCGAGTTAAGCTCGTGTAAACGACTAAAGATACGGGTGTTATCATACCAAAACGCGCGTTAGAGGTTGAGTCGAGTCGAGTTAAGCTCGTGTAAACGACTAAAGATACGGGTGTTAATATATTCGAGAGTTTTGAGTATCAAAATAACTGTAGAGTAGTGTAGAGTCCGATGGAACGGAAAATGTCATAGAATTTTTGCTTCTTATTTAGAGGTGAATGAAGTTAGCCCCTAAAAAAATTTTTTTTCCTAGTTGTTACGTATTTTCTATTAATTCGTTTGTTCATCATTTGTTCTTGATTGTTCACTGTTAATAATTGTTTGTTCTGCATTTATTTATTTAAAAAAAAAAAATTAAAAATATACCAACAAGTTAGCCCCCTAATGCAATTTTTAATATTTTTTCAACCTTAATGACTCGTAAATATTCATTTTCAATTGTTCTTATATAAAACACGTTTGTTCTCTTTCGAAATCACTCGTTTTTTGTTTAATTAACTATTTGTATTAGTTGAATAAATGTATGCAAAATATGTGTACTGCACATGCGTCAACTATAATGCCTAAACTATCTACGCGGATTTAATCGTGAAAAAAAAAAACAAATATAAATCCTGAAGGAGAAATTAATTGGTATACAGTTTAATTAAAAAAATTAAAAAATAAATAAATGAAATAATGTGCATTGGCGTAAAGTTAGACCAAATACATTTTTTCCATCCTCCTACTTTCCGTTATTAAGGTATAAAAAAGATAGGGAGTTCACATAGGTAATATAAACAAATAAGTAAATATGTTCATTATTTATCTTTCAAGAGATAATGTAGGTATACATTATAATAACTTTTTTACACAGTCGAAATTATATTCCTAACATTAGTAAAATAACATTTTTTTTTATAGGTTATGTATTGAAAGTGTTGGAAAATTATTTCATGTTTTAGCTGGAAAACGACATGGAGAATTATATGCAATACAAGATAATCGTAAGAACATTTAGGTGTGCAGGTCTCATCACAATGTTTTCCTTCACTGTTAAATTATGTAAGTGATATTACACTGTGATAAATTTTCATTATCACAAATTTCCTAGTACCTTATGTAATAGGAACTGAGGTCCACTTGCCCATTTTGGCTACTTCCACTAACTAACTATAGGTACACATCCTACATTATCTCTTGAAAGATAAATAATGAACATATTTACTTATTTGTTTATATTACCTATGTGAACTCTTAACCTATCTTTTTTATACCTTCATAGCGATAGGTATATAGGAGGATGGAAAAAATGTATTTGGTCTAACTTTACGCGAATGCACATTATTATATTTATTTTTAAATTTTTTTAATTAAACTGTATACCAATTAATTGACCCTTCAGGATTTATAATTGGTTTTTTTTTCACGATTAAAACCGCGTAGAAAGCTTAGGCATTATAGTTGACGCATGCGCAGTACACATATTTTGCATACATTTATTCAACTACTAGCGACCCGCCCTCGCTTCGCTTCGGAAACATTAAAACACACATGAAACCAAAAATATAAAAAAAAAAAATTAAAAAAAGTAGCCTATATTCATCAGGGACAATGTCGGCTACTAATGGAAAAAGAATTTTTCAAATCGGTCCAGTAGTTTCGGAGCCTATTCGAAACAAACAAACAAACAAATCTTTCCTCTTTATAATATTAGTATAGAATACAAATAGGTAATTAAACAAAAAATGAGTAATTTCGAAAGAAAACAAATGTATTTTATATAAGAACAATCGAAAATGAATATTTACGAGTCATTAAGGACGAAAAAATATTAAAAATTGCAATCGGGGGGCTAACCTGTAGATATATTTTTAATAATTTTTTTAAAATAAATAAATGCAGAACAAACAATTATTAACAGTGAACAATCAAGAACAAATGATGAACAAACGAATTAATAGAAAATAAGTAGAAAACAGGAAAAAAAAGTTTTTTTGAGGGGCTAACTTCAGTCACCTAGGATATATATACAAGTCTACAGTAAGAGCTGTGTAGCACATATAAACACGTTTAGGTAAAATTTGACCATCAAAAGTAAATACTACAGACTCAGTACATTTAAGATGGTTTTGTCCATCAATCATCATCTTCCGTTTTATTCTCCTAATTTTTATGATTGGGCCGCAGCCAACAGGAAGAGAAACATTATCTTTTATTTCCTCTTCGGACCACTCAGCTGGAACTCCTCTTACTATTCCTATTCTGCTGACAGAAAATGATGGATTAAAGCCTTATATTTTTCACTTTCTAAATTTTTGTTTTCAACAAAGTAATTTGCATCTTGATACTTAGAAAAAGAAATGGATAATATATTCCGGCCTATCCCTTTTAAACTTCCATTCACAATATTTTTAATAGAATTTCTTTTGAGAAAGCGTACAAATGTAACTGGATGTAAAGTAACATTATCGTCGGGAGATGAAAACTGTTTTTGAATGTAAACAATATAAGGAGCAGCATCGATGAGTTATATAACAGCCTTGCAACAGGGGGCTGTGGTTGTGGTGGAGAGTCTGTGTTATTGTTTTGTATGGTATCTACTACAACAGAAGAATTATTGTCGGAATCGACTTTGGAAAGATTTTGTTTATTAGTAATATCTACACATTGGCAATCACTTTCCTTAATATCTTTCTTATCACCACGGTGTTTTCGTCGTCTTTCATTACAGTGCCCGCAGATTCTGGGTAGAGCTGACACTCTTTTACGGCCACTAGATATCTGTAGGCTTAGTGCGAGTTTCAAAAATCGAATCGAATGACTCGCATCGAGTGTACGCTCTTCACGGTGAAACGTGCGGAGCTCTGAGTGCGAGTTACTTGATTTGCAGGACGTTTATTCATCTTGAGAAGCGATAATTTTTTCTTTTATATTGGTAGCACGCAAGGGTTTTTTTAAGGCGTTTAATTGAAATGCCAAGCTTTCTAACGATATTTATAATTATTCGGGTAATGGGTAATGTACCTGTGCTTAGTGCGAGTTTTTTTAATTACTCAGTCGATGTTAATGATATGTTTAATTTGTGTGAGGTTGTATCAGTGCCACCTAGTGGTAAGCTTATGAATCTCATTTTGTGGGAGAGAGAAGGTTTGTTAATGTTGCTGTCTCATGTATCGAATAGCTTTACCGAAGTGAGCCTCTCGATTATTGTATGTGCGAGTGCGAGTTGCAAATTAATGGATTTTGAGAGTATTTCTTCACTTTCAAGCAAGTTAAGTAGTCACTAAAAATTTTGCCGTGAAACCAATACAATATCAAGATTTTTTCTTTCGTTTTTAATAATAATGTTGTTTTTTAAGGTTTTATCTATTCTAATGGTTTATACACATATATTTTTTCGGTTAGAACATTTTATAGACGTCTAGCTAGTTGTAAATACATATTAATTCTTTGCTTTTTCATTTAATTCTTATTAAATCATTGCTTTTTTTTAAAGAGTTGTTTGATGAGAGAGAGAGAGTGAGATACAGTTGTTTTTTTT
>NW_021011559.1:1445823-1518720 GCF_003987935.1 Bombyx mandarina | reverse complement strand
AAAAAAAAAAAAAAAAAAAAAAAAAAAAAAAAAAAAAAAAAAAAAAAAAAAAAAAAAAAAAAAAAAAAAAACCGATGTGAGTTGGCTATTATTATGGTGAATACGGAATATTACGGCATATCAGAATTCGACGGATTACCGATACACGAATACAAGATGTATTACGAATACCTTAATGAATACTAATATATCGGTCTCACCCTTACTTGGGACATTCTTTTGTGCAAAATTTGCGAATCAAGGTTGTTGTATGTTTTAAAAATAAAAATGCAGGCAACCATGAAACCTTATGTTTGTAAAGTCTGTAAAAAATGTTTTGTATTTAAAGAGAACTTTAAAACGCACATGAAAATGCATCCTTCTGAAAAACGTTATGGTTGTGAAGTGTGCGAAAAACGCTTTACACAAATTTGTGAATTAAAACTACACATTAGAGTACATACTGCGGAAAAACCTTACATTTGTGAAGTATGTAGAAAACGTTTTGCCCAAATTGGTAATTTAAAATCTCATAAAAAAATACATACTGGAGAAAAACCGTACATTTGTGAAGTGTGTAGAAAAGGTTTTACCCAACTTCATCATTTAAAATATCATCTAAGAATACACACTGGAGAAAAACCGTACATTTGTGAAGTATGTAGAAAAGGTTTCTCCCAAATTAGTAGTTTAAAATCTCATATAAGAATACATACTGGAGAAAAACCGTACATTTGTGAAGTGTGTAGAAAAGGTTTTACCCAACTTCATCATTTAAAATCTCATCTAAGAATACACACTGGAGAAAAACCGTGAAGTGTGTCAGAAGTGCTATGCACGAAATTATATTTTGGAAATACACAAAAGAAGACATACTGCAGAGAAACCTTATGTTTGTGAAGTTTGTAAAAAAGGTTATGCACAAAATAGTTCCTTATGAGCACACATGAGAGCTCATACTGGAGAGAAGTCTCATGTCTGTCAAGAGTAAAGTAAAAGCTTTGCACACCTATCTAATTTGATAATTCATATGAGAACACATACTGGAGAGAAAGCTTATGTTTGTGATGCGTGTGAAAAAAGCTTTTTGGAATTGAGTTATTTAAAAATCCACATAGCAACACACACGGCAGAGAAACCTTATGTTTGTGATATGTGGAAACAATCTTTTGCACAGAAGAGTTATTTAAAAAAACATATATGTAAAACACACTGCTGAAAAACTTTGTTTGTGAAGTGTGTTAAAAAGACTGCACATTTTCATTGTTAAAAAATGCAGATGATAACACATAAAGGAGAAAGATATTTCACAATTTGTGAATCACAAATTAGTCATTTAAGGACACACATGAGAATACATACAGAAGACAAACCTTCTGCTTGTGAAGTTTGTACAAAAGGTTTTACACATCAGTCATTTAAAAACACACAAAGATACCTACTAGAGAAGAAGCCTTATTATTGTGAATTGTGTGGAAACGGTTTTTCAGTGTTGGTAATTTTAAATCACATATGAAAATGCATATTTGAGAAAAACAGTATGCATGAGTAAACTGTAACAAAGCATTTGCACAAATTGATAGTTTAATAATGTATCTGAGAATACATATTATCATAAAATTCCTGATCTTTCCGAGAATTTCTAGGTTATTATGATTTTTTTTTATGTAAATACATAATGTAGTATACCTATGACTTGTAAATAACAAATGCCAATTGGAACTTTATGGTCCTTGCAAAACAACTCATTATAACCTAGGCCTCATATTTTCTGAGAAATAAGCTTGAACACAGCCATGCAAAGTTATTGATATTCTCTCTACTTTGTCCAAACAATAATAATACAGTTAAAATATATGTTTCCAAATAGACAGATACCATACCCATGAAGTATTGGAGTAGTATTCATATTTAACCTTGTCATAAAAGGTCAAAAGTTTGATTTTTTATGTTATGGAGATAGGCAAAGTTAGGCAGATTTTTTGAAGCAGTAATGCGTTTCGGATTATTCGAAGCAGTAATGCGTTTGTAGATGTCTATGGGCTCCAGTAACCACTTAACACCAGGTCGGCTGTGAGCCTGTCCACCCATCTAAGCAATAAAAAGAAACATGTACATACTTAGAACGAAATATTCGAGGACTGTCATTATAGAAAATAAAACTACATACGAGGGCTGCACTAAAAGTATCGGGAATGGAATATTTCCACTGTTCCTGTCATATTAAAATCTTTTTAATTGAAAACTCCTTGGTTTTAAAAATCGAATACCATTTATTTATTTAAAAAAAGATTCTCGGTCTTGTCACGAGGTTTTGTCAAACTTGTTTAGTCGTTGAGAAAATGGAATTGACTCGAGAAAATTCAAGAGCGATGATTTATTATGACTTTCGAAGTGGTTTAACACAAAAACAGTGTGTTGACCGGATGATTTCTGCATTTGGTGATGAAGCCCCATCCAAAACCACAATTTATCGCTGGTTTGCTGAGTTTCAACGTGGACGTGTCAAGCTCAGTGATGATCCCCGTCAAGGTCGTCCAAAAACTGCAGTCACCCAAGAAAACGTTGATGCTGTGCGTAAGCTGATTGAGGAAGATCGACATGTGACATACCGCGAAATTCAGGCAACTTTAGACATTGGCATGAGTCAAATACAAATAATCTTGCATGAACAATTAGGTGTAAAAAAGTTGTTTTCCCGATGGATACCGCATTCGCTCTGTGAAGAGCAAAAAGCGGCTCGCGTTACTTGGTGTGTCAGAACTCTCGAAAGATTCCACGCAGGATCCTCAAATGCTGTATACAACATTGTATCAGGTGACGACTCCTGGATATACGGGTACGAACCCGAAACAAAAAACCAGTCACGAGTTTGGGTGTTCGAAAATGAGTTAAAGCCAACAAAAAGTGTTCGTTCACGGAGTGTTGCAAAAAAAATGGTGGCCACGTCTGTCTCCAAAACCGGCCATGTCACGACTATTCCTCTTGAGGGACAAAGAACGGTTAATGCAGAATGGTATGCTAGCATTTGTTTGCCACATGTCGTTTCTGAACTCCGTAAAGAGAACTGCAACCGCTGCATCATCCTCCATCACGACAATGCGAGTTCTCACACCGCGCACAGAACAAAAGAGTTTTCAGAGCAAGAAAACATAGAATTATTAGACCATCCGCCGTACAGCCCCGACCTAAGCCCTAATGATTTCTATACTTTCACTAAAATAAAGAATAAATTGCGTGGACAGAGATTTTCATCACCTGAAGAAGCTGTGGACGCCTACAAAACGGCCATTTTGGAGACCCCAACTTCCGAATGGAACGGTTACTCCAATGATTGGTTCCATCGTATGGAAAAATGTGTCAAATTTCGCGGAGAATACTTCGAAAAGCAATAAATACATTTTTAAATAGTAATGTTGTGTCACTTCGTTAATTCCCGAAATTTTCAGTGCCGCCTATGTACGTATATCAGTAGTAAAAATCCCCAAGCTATCTGCCACACTTTTCCCCTTTCTAAAACCAAACTGTGTCTGAGAGAGATGCTCACTATTCTCAATGAACCATTCAAGACGATTTTTAATAACATGTTCAAGTACTTTAGTAATTACCGATGATAAAACTATTGGGCGAAAAGACTCAACATTAGACTGTGTTTTATTTGGTTTCAAAAAGGACAGCACTGTTTGCCTTATTTTATTTTATATTTTATTAATTTTTTTATGAAAAATGATATTATGGAGTGAAATGAAGATGATTAATTTGAGACATTAATCAACTGGGATGAAATTAAATGAAATGAAATGGGATGAAATATAATCTCAGTAAAATGGTGGTCATTTAGTAAGATTTTTTTAGTGGACTTTTTGGAGGATCCCGAGAAGGTACTTTCAGCGGCTTTGTTTCATTTTTCCACATTTGTACACTTTCACAGATATTAAACAGTTAATAAACCACCATTAATACACATTTAAACCCGAAGAAACACTAAATAGACCAAAATAAAACAAATCACACAACTTCACTCCTCGCGTTCCCGCCAAAAAGTCCTTTTTAAGAACAAAAATCTTTGAAAAACGCGGGAAAACTTCGAAATTGGCGGGCGCGGTTTTTAAATTTTTTTTCAAATTAAATTGTAGATTTATTGTAATTAGTAATCAGAATAATTCTAAGTTGTGAATTTTATATTCGTGTTATTCCTATATTTATTATTTGTCTTTTCTACGTAGGGTAAGTTTTTCTGAATACTTTTATGAACGAGCCGCCAGACCCAGGGGGCACAGTGCCCCCTGTGGGAGCATTTGTTACAATTTCAAACGAATCTGGAATGGATTCCGACTGTTCGTCGGTATCCAAACGAAAATTAAATCGGAATTATCTTCATAGGATATGCAAGCAATGTAATAAGAGGAAAAGGAAACATAATAATGATGCATTAAAAAACACTGATTGTATTGTAATGATGAGTTTAAAAAGGTCCCCATGAATAATTTACCTTCTTCTACTCCCGATAACGTTAATTCTCCTTCCCAAGCTCCCACACAAATAGGCAGGACTAGTTATGACTGCAATGATCATGGCCCTTACATTGTGCATGTTTATAAAATACAGTCTGCGGAAGACGACGGCACCAATCTGCATCCTATTGTGTTCGGTAGGTTTTTACAAAAAAATGCTTTTAAAAAAATTGTAAATGGCAGTTTGAAAAGGATAGGAAGAAACAAACTGTCTCTTTCTTTTCATAAATATTTAGACGCCAACAGCTTTCTTCAGTCAAATTGTTTATCAGAAAATAGGTTGAAAGCATATATACTTACCCACCTTTAATATTACCAGAATGGGATTAGTAAGGGGAGTTCCAACTGAGTGGTTTCCCGAAGATATTAAGGAAAATACTAATATGCCTATGGGATGTGGTGTGTGTCCACACAAAAACAAAATGCAGGTCCAAACCAAGATGCTATAAGTGTGTACAAGGTCACACTGGTGACAGCTGTAATATTGAGGAAGATCAGGGCTCTTGCTGCTTATGTTCTGGGCTACATTTTGCGTCAAGCAAAAAATGCCCAGAATATTTTAGGCAAAAAGAAATAAAAACTACAATGGCTGAAAACAACCTATCATACATGGAAGCATCAAAACTACACCCAATAATAAATTAAACTTATGCTGATGTCTTAACATCCATTCCAAATAAAACTTTACAACCAGACAATACTATTGTACCCGGTTCACCCCCATCACGCATATTATCATACAAAAAAACAGTTGTTACTAAACCACGAACCCCACCTAATCCTAATAAATTAAGTTTAGCTTCAATCCAACCCACCGTTCCTACAAAACCATGGTTTTTTAAATTCAAAAAGATTTCCAAACCTGTTATATCTGTGCTCTGTAGAGTTCGTTTAGGTCATTGCTGTTCTCCGGTATTTCTACATAAAATTAGAATACGTGACAATTCGTTGTGTGAATGTGGTTTGGACGACGGCAGTATAGATCACATTTTCCTCAATTGTCGCTTGAACAACTCACTCATATGGGACCAAGTTATTAGCGAACTGAAAATTCAACGGCCGGTAAATGTCCGTCACCTCCTCTCACTATTCCCAGACTCCCGTATTATAAATGCTTTTATTAAGTTTATAACTACTAACTCTATAAAATTATAATTATATGTAGTGCATTATTCTCTGTACATAATCTTTATTATAATATGTAAGTTTATAGTAACATTAATTTTGTGTTAGTCCCAGGCAACATTATTATTTCCAAAATGGGATACTTTTCATAATAAAAAGTGTGTTTAAATAGCTCGACAATGTTCCATGTGTAGCCATAACACGACACTGGCAGAAATTGCTGAGAGTAGCAGCAGATTGCCATTATTTAAAAATAATAATAATAATAATAATAAAGGTTATGACCGTGAAGCTCACAATTCAATTGTAAAGGATTACAACATGCCCACACCCTCTAATGGTTGTGTATTACAAACCTCACCCAATGCTGACAAACAGAGTGAACAGAACTTAATAGACTTAATTACAACTTTACTTAAATTGTTATCTCAATCAAATTTAACCATACCGACCAACGCTGCTTCTTTATTCAACCCTAACAATAATAATAGTCATAATGGACAGGATAGTTCAATGGAACTGCAGAAGTATCATGAGTAAAAAACATGAACTTGTACATATTATAAATACTTTTAAAACTTTTATTCTTTCTTTATCTGAAACCTGGCTTAAGCCGAATTATACATTTAAAATCCCTGGCTATTCCTGTTTAAGGAATGACAGGGCTGATGGGTATGGCGGTGTGTGTCTTCTTGTCAGAGACTTTCATCTTATATCTCCTCTTCCTAAGAAAACCATGGTTTGCCAAACTATGTTTTAATAAAACTGCCACTTCGTCTTTAATCCGCATGCGTCTTGGACATATTTGCCTTCCGGTACATCTTAATAAACTTGGCATAGTATCTAGTGCTGCCTGTGAATGTGGTGAGAGTTACTGCGATATGAATCATGTTTTCTTTTCCTGTCCTTTATATGACCACTCTTTTCTATACGAATCTCTAATATCTCTCTCTATTCCTCTTCCTTTTAATATTTACTTACTTCTTAGAGATAATAGACCCTGTGTATATAGTGCATTAAATAAATTTATTATAAATAATAAGATTAAATTGTAGTTTAATATTATTTGTTTTCTTTTGTTATATATATTTTTTAGATATGAAATTATTCTGATTTGTTTTTGTATAATTCCCGGTACGATTTAATTATTTTAATTTGCGTTATACATTTCCCTCGCTTTGTTGACAAAATTTAAAATACTTGACACTGGCCAAATGCACGAATGGTGCCGAGCCAAAATTAAGAAGAAGAAGAAGAAGAAAAACAAAAATGGAGGCAACCATGAAACCTTATGTTTGTAAAGTCTGTAAAAAATGTTTTGTATTTAAAGAGAACTTTAAAACGCACATGAGAATGCATCCTTCTGAAAAACGTTATGGTTGTGAAGTGTGCGAAAAACGCTTTACACGAATTGCTGATTTAAAAACACACATTAGAATACATACTGCGGAAAAACCTTACATTTGTGAAATATGTAGAAAAGGTTTTTCCCAAATTAGTAGTTTAAAATCTCATATAAGAATACATACTGGAGAAAAACCGTACATTTGTGAAGTGTGTAGAAAAGGTTTTACCCAAATTCATCATTTAAAATCTCATCTAAGAATACACACTGGAGAAAAACCGTACATTTGTGAAGTGTGTCAGAAGTGCTATGCACGAAATTATATTTTGGAAATACACAAAAGAAGACATACTGCAGAGAAACCTTATGTTTGTGAAGTTTGTAAAAAACGTTATGCACAAAATAGTTCCTTAAGAGCACACATGAGAGCTCATACTGGAGATAATTCTCATGTCTGTCAAGAGTAAAGTAAAAGCTTTGCATACCTATCTAATTTGATAATTCATATGAGAACACATACTGGAGGGAAAGCTTATGTTTGTGATGCGTGTGAAAAAAGCTTGTTGGGATTGAGTAATTTAAAAATCCACATAGCAACACACACGGCAGAGAAACCTTATGTTTGTGATATGTGGAAACAATCTTTTGCACAGAAGAGTTATTTAAAAAAACATATACCTAAAACACACTGCTGAAAAACTTTGTTTGTGAAGTGTGTTAAAAAGACTGCACACTTTCATTGTTAAAAAATGCAGATGATAACACATAAAGCAGAAAGATATTTCACAATTTGGGAATCACAAATTTGTCATTTAAGAACACACATGAGAATATATACAGGAGACAAACCTGCTTGTGAAGTTTGTACAAAAGGTTTTACACATCAGTCATTTAAAAACACACAAAGATACCTACTAGAGAAGAAGCCTTATTATTGTGAATTGTGTGGAAAAGGTTTTTCAGTGTTGGTAATTTTAATTCACATATGAAAATGCATATTTTAGAAAAACAGTATGCATGTGTGAAGTGTAACAAAGCATTTGCACAAATTGATAGTTTAATAATGTATCTGAGAATATGTAATATCATAAAATGCCTGATCTTTCCAAGAATTTCTAGGTTATTATGTTTTTTTTTAATGTAAATACATAATGTAGCATACCTACGACTTGTAAAGAACAAATGCCAATCGGAACTTTATGGTCCTTGCAAAACAACTCATTATAACCTAGGCCTCATATTTTCTGAGAAATAAGCTTGCACACAGCCATGCAAAGTTATTGATATTCTCTCTACTTTGTCCAAACAATAATAATACAGTTAAAATATATGTTTCCAAATAGACAGATTCCATACCCATGAAGTATTGGAGTAGTATTCATATTTAACCTTGTCATAAAAGGTCAAAAGTTTTATTTTTTATGTTTTGGAGATAGGCAAAGTTAGGCAGATTTTTTGAAGCAAGTAAGTAATGCATTTCGGGATTATTTGAACCAGTAATGCGTTTGTAGATGTCTATGGGCTCCAGTAGCCACTTAACATCATGTCGACTGTGAGCTCGTCCACCCATCTAAGCAATAAAAAAAATCATGTGCATACTTAGAACAGAATATTCGAGGGCTGTCATTATAGAAAATAAAACTACATAATATTGAATAAAAAAAAATTGACAAACAATTTGTACTTGTAATGCAATAATCAAAATAAAATACGGTCATATCAACGGTCATATTATTATTATTATTATTTATTTATTTTATTATTATTTTACATTTATTATTATTATTATTATTATTAATTAAGAAAATAAATGTAATTTTTTAGTGTATCCTCATGTGGAGTAGTCATCCTCAGGTCAAGATCTCCGGGCATTGGTTTCCAAAGACAAATATCCAAATTTGAAGAAAATGTTTTGAACAACTGCTTTCGTTACTGCCATCTACAGGAGCAATGAGAAACTAATCGAATCGAAGCCATCTAGTAGCCGGCGCCCGTAAACATTTTTGTTGAGTGCTTGAGTTGCTTAATTAGAACTAATTTATGTGTATTATCTATGGCGCGGCGACGGCATTCGGTAGCATTGGTTAACATGAACCGCGACTCGGGCATATTGCGCGGCCTCAACCAACTCACCGCCCGCGCCGGGATGTGAGTCGAGCAAGCGCTACCTCATCTCAAATGAGGGGTGCCTCATGAGTACCTCGCGATGTAAACTGAGGTGCTCCCTCATCCTCACTTAAAATAGACGAGTCACTTATCGCTCTAAGTCCTTGTCGTCAACTGCTCTCAAATATTAAGTGTTTTTTTTTATTGCTTAGATGGCTGGACGAGCTCACAGCTCGCCTGGTGTTAAGTGGTTACTGGAGCCCATAGACATCTACAACGTAAATGTGTCATCCACCTTGAGATACAAGTTCTAAGGTCTCAGTACAGTTACAACGGTTACCCACCCTTCAAACCGAAACGCATTACTTTTCACGGCAAAAATTGGCGGGATGATAAGTAACTAACCTCTGCTATTTTAATAGTTAAAATAAAAAAATATCTCATTTTGAAATTCGTATCTCTGGCCACCTGTGTTCTAAATTTGAATTTGGTGGCGTGAAAATTTTATAGATTTTTTGTCATTTGAAAATATATATTGTCAAGTGTTTTCAAAATGGATAAAATTGAACAAAGAGCGGTAATAAAGTTTCTTCATATGAAGCGGAAAGATATCTATGACGAGTTAAAGAATGTTTTGGGTGAATGTGCTCCTTCTTATGCCACAGTAAAAAACTGGGTGGATAAGTTTAAACGCGGCCGTACATGTGTCCAAGATGAAGCCCGCCCCGGACGTCCAAAAAGCGACACGACTCTGGAAACGGTCGTGAAAGTACATGATATGTTTTTAACAGATCGACCGTTGAAGTTATCTGAAATAGCTGACACTACAGGTATCTCAAAAGAACAGGTACATCATATCATAAGCGAGGAATTAAATATGAAAAAGTTATCGGCCCGTTGGGTGCCACGATTGTTTACGCACGATCAAAAAAGGATTCGGGTGCAGCAAAACTAAAAAGAATGTCTCAACCCTTTTTCAGAGTAATAAAGCCGATTTTTTACGTCGATTTGTAACAACAGATGAAACGTGTTCATTATATACGCTAGAATCAAAAATTCAAGCAAAACAGTGGACGCAATCGGGATGCCCGGCTCCAAAAAAAGCCATGGCTGTAAAGTCGGCTGGAAAAGTGATGGCCTCCGTCTTTTGGGATGCAGATGGGATCTTGATGATAGATTACCTTCCTAAAGGTCAAACAATTAATGCAGAATACTACGCTAATCTTCTAGATAATGTTCATCAATGTATTCAGCAAAAACGAACAGGTTTGGCGAAAAAAAAACATCTTCCACCAAGACAACGCTAGGGTTCACACATGTGTTAAAGCTGTGGCACAAATCAACGAATTGAAGTATGATTTTCTGCCCCACACACCTTATTCGCCTGACCTAGCGCCATCAGACTTCTACTTATTCCCTAAGCTCAAAACTTTTTTGGGCGGACAGAAATTTGCCATAAATGATGAAGTCATAGCGGCTGTAGAGGAGTATTTTGCAGGCCACGAAAGAAATCATTTTATGGAAGGCATTATTGCTTTAGAACGAAGATGGATTAAGTGCGTAGAGGTTCATGGAGACTATGTCGAAAAATAAAATTAATTTTATCATGGAAAGTTAAGTGTTTCATTACTAAGCTACTACTTATCATCCCGCCCTTGTACCTATCCGTGCGGACTCACAAGAGGTCCTACCACCAGTAAGAAAAGTGTTGTGATGCTGATATGATACTGTAGTAGATAAATGAGGAAGGCACCTGCGGGGTGTACGCAGGGACGTCTTAAATCAGGCTGGGGCCCTTGGGCACACAAGAATTTGAGGCCCTTTTGAAAGTAAAAAAAGCGAATTATAATATATATTTTTTACTGAGTATGACCATTTATTATAAGTAATCAAATACAGTATGATATAATGTGTCATTAATATGATATTAGAATGCTGCTGGTTTTTTGGTTACGATTACGGTAACGGCAACCGTTATCGTGATCGCTAGATATATTATCGCTAGAGTCAATTAGGTACCGTAAAATGGGGTCGATAGAAACATTTTTAGACTTTGAATCAGATTTTCACTATGCTTCCGACTTTAAATAAGAAACAATTTTTGTTGGAGTAAGTATGAGTTAATATTGGTTATACATTAAATAAACAGTAAAAAGTATTTTTATACTTTATTTATTACATAAAAGACGAAAATATATGTGTTTTCTATTTGGACTGGATGTGGGTTCAATGGATACGCCATATGGGGTAAATAGAAAAAAATGCTAGGGCTGCTACTTTTTCGATAGTATATGTAGGTTAATAATCATATTTACCTACATATACTATAATATATCGTAGGTACTCACCACCTTAGGTAAGTTGCCTGATTTTTTGTAAAATGAAACTAAATATTTTGAGTACCTATTTATTATAAATTTCACTTAGAAGTTTAAATCACAGTCCTTAGAATTACTAGGAATCATAGAGTATGATAATAGTTATCCCTTATTTATTATTTTATCAGTCTTATTAATTTTAAATCACTTCTTCGAATGAGATTCTTATAATTTATTTTGTAGCTATATAATATCATCGTCCATCAAATCTTTGAGAATATCAGCATCATTAGTGTAGTACGATGATCGTGGTGCAGGCACCATAGTACTTTTCGAACCGCTTGTGCTAGGTTGATTAGCAGTTTTAACAAAAGAATGTGGAGAAATCTGTCTGCATTCATTTAAATGAACTATCTATAAATGAACTATGATATCTTTCTGTCCGAAGTACTTGGAGATATAATTTCGTCAGCAAGAATGTTTACTTTATTATTTGTACTAATTTTCTTTATTCTCGGTGTCAAATTCTCTTTACCTTCTGTACGCGTACTTGTAAAATTCTCGGCTATCACTATTTCATTTCCTTCATACAAAACGTAATCTCCAATAGTAATGGACATAGCCTCTATATCTTCATTAGATAAACAATAAATTTCAGTATTTTGTATATTATTTAAAGAGATAAAATAAGATTTCCTTTTTTTCTTCATTTTCTTTGCCTTTATTTCCTTTTGTTTTTTTTCCTTTACCCTTGCCGTTATAAACTTTTTTATCCATTTCATCATAATACGCCGTTTCTTCGTCATAAATCCTTTCTTCATTATTTATCTTTTTCGTCCTTTTTCCGATTCTCTTGGCTTTTTTCTTGACATTTTCTGATTCATCCTCAGTTTTTCCATAATCTTCAGAAGAACCAACACTCCTTCCTGGTATAACTTCTAATTTTCTTTTTCTTTTTGGTTCGTTTATATTAGTTGTTCCATACCGCATCTCTTTGAGAATGTCTAATACTGATTTTCAACTTCATTTTCTCCACTTTCTTTTACATCTAGTTCTTCCGGCAGTCTACTCAAAACCTGATTTGGATCAATAGGTTTGATTCCGGTCTTCCTAAAACCAGATATTATATTTTGTTTGGCATTTTCAGAGAGGTCTTCCATGAGTTTTTTTAATAGCTTTGGGAAACATCCTTTGGGCAGAGATGTTTGGGACTTGCCATCTGTTTTTTTCCATTTAACCAGAATGTTACGCCAGGCCATCTTCATTGGACGAAAGAATGCTACATCCAATGGCTGGGTTAAATGTGTGCTATTGGCTGGAAAAAGATGAATGATATATCTTGCTCATGACATAATTTTATTACGTCTAAAGACAAGTGTGATGACAAATTGTCCCCAATAAGAACCTTTTTCCCTTCTTTGTTTCTAAAATAAGGCAAAACAATGGATTTTACCCAATCTTCGAATATATTGCCGTCGAACCATCCACTTTGAGACCGATTATATCTAGTTCCCGCTGGCCCATTCTCACACCACGTATCGTATAAATTTTGGGCCTTGTACACCACATAGGGTGGCAACAAATCCCCTTCAGCGGTAGCTGACATCATTATCGATATGGAGGACTTAGAATGGTTGACTACCCTTTCTGGGTACTTAGTACCACGTTTTGTTATGATTTTTTTCCGGCCAGGGTCATCGGTTAAATTCGTTTCGTCATAGTTTATTATATTCTGAGCCTCAACATTTTCTAAAGACAGTTTTAATTCTTCAAAATATTTTTTTAACGACATTGGCGAGACTGCTGCCCTATTATTTTTAATATTTTGACAGTTTCGTTGCGATATTTGGTCTTTATGCCTCCTAAAGAAGCTTCTTACAAAGTCTGGGCCAGGCAAATTATTTTTAAATTTTAAGACTGTCCTTCCTACTTTATCAAGATAATACTTAACAAGGAATCGCAAATCTAAAGAGTCCATTGGATAACCCCAGTCGGCACATATATTTATATATTTTATTATCGTTTCCTCAGTCTCCTCGGACAGGACAGTCTGACCCCCGTGCCTTTTCATAGTTCGAGTAGCGTGCCTATATAATACTGATTTGTCTATTTTAAATTTGTCAGCTATGAATTTTAGAGATTTATTGCCAGATCTATATGCTTCTACTGCTTCGGATATAAGACTTACATCATATTTATTATACCTTTTGCCCCTTGGATCTGCTTTATATATGCGCGGCATGTTGGATATGTTTACCTGTAAATAAGTAAAATTTGCCTGAGTTTACATATGTTTATTTAAACAAATGTCGAATATCTCAATTTAACAGGCACACAACATGAATTCATTATTATCACATCACTTAAATATCATATATTAATATATGTATAATGAAAATTACACCATAAACTCAACTAGTCGCGACTTTTTGTTTAATTTTATGTAAAAATTACTTTATCAACACTCATCATACGCTTGTGTCAACCCTAATAACAGTTTTTCTATAGACCCCCTACTCGTTTCTATCCAAACATTCTCGTTTCTATTAACCCTATACTACGTTTCTATTGACCCCATATTACGTGTCTATTTCCCCCTTTGGCGTTTCTATTTACCCCAAACATTACAAAATTGTACACATACAAATATTTTCATAAATATCAATAAATTTAAATTATAATTGTACTTACCGATACACAAAATTTGTTCCTGATGAACCACAGAATAATAAAATCAAACTTTTATCACTGAACACAACGTTTAACATATAAAGAATTAGTAACTTTTCTGGAGTACAAATTAACGTAGTTCGACCGACTACATTCAAACGTATTTTATTTTACCTTTGCCTAACTTCACGTCGAATCAGAGTTTGCCAGTGTAAAAAAAAATGTTCTCTCTTAAAAATTTAAATAAAAATAGTAGATTTACTGACGAAAATCATTGTATATTATGGTATAAAAAACTTTCCTGGTTTTGTGTCTATTCACCCCGTAATTTCTATTGACCCCGTTTTACGGTAAGTCTTAATTTGATACATAGCTCTGTTGCAAGATAAATCTAGACTAAATAATCAATAGCTTTGCCCGAGAGCAAAATAAATTTGCACATAATGCTCTGGAAATTATTTACAAGACTACCACCTACACTACCTATCCAATATGAAGAGTACGTGGCTAAACTATTACCTAAATCAACGAGGGCGGCTCCTACGGCGACAGCTGAACTGAAACTTATTTTATTCATGCATCCTACTCCTCGCGTCACTGCTGAGGGTCGTGACCATCAATTTTCGACAGGATTTGACTCGTTGTAATGTCCCTCCGATCATTGGCCGCGAGAAGGGCTTATTCACGCGTACACTCTTAATCTCATGGAAACCAATTACTGAAGAACCAACGACACGAGAGAATCAAGTCATTAAAATAAGTCTTATTAGGCATAACAATATACGGGTACAGACCGTGGACATACTGCTGGCTCATTCGACTACTTTCATAACGAAATTGTCTCAATTCATATCTCGAGTAGGTACTTAATGAGGGCGTTATATGTTTGGTTTCGAGTCTTGTCGACACCCTTTTTTTCTTACTTAGATGGGTGGACGAGCTTACAGCCCACCTGATGTTAAGTGTAGAGCCCATGGACATCTACAGCCTAAATAGGCCACCCACCTTGAGATATAAGTTCTTAGGTCTCAGTATAGTTACAACGGCTGCCCCACCCTTCAAACCGAAACGCATTACTGCTTCACGGCAGAAATAGGCAGGGCTGTGGTACCTACCCGTGCGGACTCACAAGAGGTCCTACCACCAGTAATTACGCAAATTATAATTTTGCGGGTTTTGATTTTTATTACACGTTGTTATTCCTTCACTGTGGAAGTCAATCTTGAACATTTGTGGAGTACGTATCTCATTAGAAAAATTGGTATCCGCCTGCGGAATTCGAACACCGTTGCATCGCTCGATACGAATGCACCGGACGTCTTATTATCCTTTAGGCCATGACGACTCCAACACCAACCGTGTCTTTGTTATTTCGGCCGCTAAGGGTATCTGTTAGTCTTACATTATTCTATCGACTAGAGGCTCTTCACCTTGGAGACCTGCTGCGGATATGGGTACGAACCGGCGCGACATCTCCACGTACATCCCTCATCTGAATTTTCAAGGTCCGCAGAGAGTATCCGGACATCGGCGCAAATGCGGTGCTCTTCGCGTTCCGAACCAAGAAGATAAGCCAATAAGACTTAGAAACTCTTGCTTCAATCTATCAACGGACAATCAGCTACTGTTTCGTCTGTCGATTTTAAAACACATTTATGCAAAATGATCAATTTGCATGCAACGGATGTTATGTTTCCTCATTATCAGAAAGGCCCGGCTTTGTGTGGGTTGGTATAATTTAGGTTAGAGAAAGGGACTAATTAACGGGGCTATTTTCTACTTTAAGCTAACTGTTTTATGCGTTTTTCGTTATTGTTTTAATGTGTTAATTGCATGTAGATGTTAGAAGTAGAAATCATTGGTAAGTGTGTCGGTTTTTTTTACGATAACAATATTCACAAGAAATCCGAAATGATGTTTTGATGTTTATATTTAAAAAAAATTTTGAGTGTCTTGTTTAAAGTCATGATAACTTTAATTGACAATTGACTGTCAGTTTGCCTAGTGTGAGTTTTTTAACGTTCTCGATAGCGTTAAAGTTAACTCAAATTTGTATGGAGTTGGAACGTATGCCTACGTTTGCCACTAGGGGCACTGTTTCAATTGCATACAAATTTTAGTTTACTTTTACGCTATCGAAAACGTTAAAAAAATCGCACTAAGAACACTGTTATTTTTCGAGAAGTATTGATATATTTCGATGAAACTATAGATAAAAACTTTGGATTTGAAACAGGTAATTTTTTTTACTACCTGTACTAAGATTTTATGCTGAAGTACCCGCTCCGGGCTGAGGCGCCAAATGTGGCCATGCGTTTTGGATTGAGTACTGAGTGGCATTCACATTGCGATGCCCACGCACGNCGCACTAAGAACACTGTTATTTTTCGAGAAGTATTGATATATTTCGATGAAACTATAGATAAAAACTTTGGATTTGAAACAGGTAATTTTTTTTACTACCTGTACTAAGATTTTATGCTGAAGTACCCGCTCCGGGCTGAGGCGCCAAATGTGGCCATGCGTTTTGGATTGAGTACTGAGTGGCATTCACATTGCGATGCCCACGCACGCCTGCATCGATGGGCCGTGAGCTCACTACCTTAAAAGGATTGTAAATTCATAATACCAAAATTTGAGATTTATTTTCCTACCTAGCCTTGAGAGGGTATTTCAGCTTCGCCTTGACGTGTAGGTGAGCTCACATGGCTCAAACCGGAAGTGTTGCTAACACTGGCCCTAACAAGAGCAGTGCTTCGCAGAATGTACCATCGGATCGGAAACGCGACTGACTGAGAAGATCCGGCGAGAAACTCAGTGGGCAGTTTGAGATAGTAACGTAAATGAGTCAAACGACATTTGTTCACAACCAAATAAAATTCAAGGCTAGGTCCGTTTGTCATTGTAAAATAATTGAAGAGGTACGCGGCATCATCATTTATTGAGGAATCATCGACGGTTTATCCTCTTCAAATATCTCTCCTAAACCCACTCCTCCACAGACACAGTTTCCGTCGATAGATTGAAACAATCCTTTGTAAATAAAACGACGTCTGAGAAATCACACACTCAGATAGGTTAATGTTTAAAAAATATAAAGGTTTTGCATTAAAAATAGCTTACTGTCTATCTAACAAATGGTTAACATAATTAAAAACCTAATAATAGAAGTGTAAATTACCTTTTCTGTTAGAAAATAGAATAAAACAAAAAAATGTTCAACATTTTGTATTAAGAAAAATAGATATAAACAGACATAGGTAACATTTTATCAATTTGATAATTGAACAGGAAAAAATACTGCGCGTATTAGTAGCGCCATCTAGTTTCCAAAATTATAAGCACTGACCAATTATAATTAACTAGTGGATAGATTTAATATCTACTCCAAATTATCTTTCGTTCCAAATTGGCATTCCTTTATATGATCAAATATTAATTCGACTGTGTCATTGTCAATTCTACCCGCTTTATGAAGCATTCTCACTAAATTAGTTAATGTGAAAAGTGATTTCACTGTAATACCATTCGCTTCGAGTACACTAGCGCCACCTTGTTCCCGCTCGAGTACTATTACAGCATGTGTAACTATCAAACCTTCTTTGCGTAAAGTTTCAACTGTTTCTAGCAAGCTGCCGCCAGATGTCACTACATCTTCAACAACAAGGCACGTCTGATTTTTTTCATAAACGCCCTCCAGTAATTTCTTTGTGGCATATAATTTTGTTTCTTTTCTCTTCATGATCATTGGTCTGTCCGTGTTGATGGAGATGACTACTGCAAGAGGCAGTGCAGCGTATGGAACTCCACATATCATATCGTGATGAACGTCTTTAATGAGTTTCTCCAATTGATGTGACACTGCTACCTGTGGACAAAAATATAAAAACTAATTATAATAGTTTCCATTATATACTTCTACCCTTTTGATTTTTTGACATTAGGATTCAATTTTCGAAATCGTTCGAAATCTTTGCAAGAAACCAATCACCATACTTAAAAAAGAAGAAGAGTTAGTGGAACACCTACATTAAATTATCGGTATATTAGACAGATATTTTTTATCTATAGTCCCATGACAAATATGAAAAACCAGGGACTTTTTGGCGGGAACGCTAGAGGTGAAGTTGTGTGATTTGTTTTATTTTGTCTATTTTGTATTTCTTCAGATTTAAATGTGTAATAACGGTGGTTTATTAACTGTTATAGTGAGGGGTAGATCTCAGGGGTATTTAAAACTATGGGTTAGTCACCAATATCGAATTTCGAATTTTAATCTTCCTTTATCACAAACAATTTCAATTTTAAACAATAATTACATTTAGACGCGGGCGCACGCTATTCACACTCAAAACGGAAGCGCCCGGAACATAGATTATACACTGTTGAAAAGATTGACATAGATGCTAACTATGTATAGCGAGCGGGCATACGGCCGCGAGAGTGACGTACCGGTCGGTTTGCTACACTGTTTAATATCTGTGAAAAAGCACAAATGTAGGAAAATGAAACAAAGCCGCTGGACGTAACTTCTTGGGATCCTCCAAAAAGTTCACTGAAAAAATCTCAGTAAATGACTACCATTTTACTGAGATTATATTTCATCCCATATCATCTCATCTCATTTCATTTAATTTCATCCCAGTTGAAATGTATCAAATTAATCATCTTTATTTCATTTCACTCCATATTATAATTGTTCATAAAAATAAGAATATAAATTTAAATAAGACATGACCTAAGGGTCTTAGTTATCAGATCATAAAATCCAATGAAGTAGGAAACTTATGGAAATGAAACGTCAACCAAAATTTCGTGCCACTGTGACGTCATCTGGCCACAAAACATGGCGGCTTTAGTGCTGTACAAAAGATTTCAATGTTATCAGGTTTTATCGATAAACGTTCTTGGCTCATTTTATTTTAAATATTGTTGAGTATTATTTATTTGTAGAATTTATACTTTAATGGGAAGTAAGTAAGTATATTGTTATGTGCAAATATGATATGATTTAGATGGGTGAAATCTAAGACAAGTTCGTCCTTCGAATTTGCCAAGTAAACGATATGATGATTTTTAAAAGTTGCTACACTGATTTTATAAAGTTGTCGTTTGTCGCAAAACATAAAGATATGGCGTAGTTCAAAGCCATCAGCCCATTTCTAGCATGCTAAATGTTATCGTATTTTGAGTACGTGTTTTTCTTAGACTATTACAATCTATTTTAATTGTTTTGCTGACTCTAAAGTCCGTAACATACTACCGCAGCGCACCCCAAGGAAGGTGCGCCGCACCATTTGAATCACTTTCGCTTGAGAGTGATTCAAATTTTAAACTTATCAAGGGACCGCGTGAAAAAAAAAACACCTACAGAACATTTATTCATTAATTACAAACGTCATTCCTTGTGACTTCCTCTCTAAAATCACTTAATTATTAAATATTTAACAAATTTACAATAGTGTTTTACTCACTGCGGAATAAAACTATTTTATTTAAATAGTTCCGAAGAGATTTTGTCGGTAGCCTTTTTCCCGAAATATCTAAACAGAATGTCTAAATATGTTTTGATGACATATTTTAAAGTGGTATTTATGATTAGTGTCATGATCAATAGATTCCGACCGAAAAATGGATTTTTCGGATGAGGGCTCCATAATGAATTTAAATACATATAGATAATAGTTTTAGGACATCGACTTTCTTGAGATCCTATAAAATACGTTTTAATTATTATTTTTGTATGTTTTAAGCATGATAAATTATGAAATTTTATATAATCAATCATATTAAATCGATATCAAAGTCAATAAATAATGTACAACCCAAAACAGACGGCCGAACTGACGTGACAATGACATTTGGCGCGCTAAACATGGCGGATTTTCGGCCTCATTAGACGGAGACGGAGATATTTACGTATATTCATGTTTCATTTTATGTACGCACTGAAATACTGTTATATTGTTTTCCTGCGAGTTAAAGTGCTGAGTAAGAACGAGATAGATGTATGTTTATGTATGTGCCTTCAAAATGGGTGCTATTTATATAAGCAATTGTACGTATAGAACAATATGTCGTGTCCCTACTATATAGGTCTATGATAAAATCCCATAAAAAAAATATTAAAATATGCCATACCAAAAAAATTTTTTTTTCGTGACGTAAATAAGCAAAGGATTTCACGACCACGCAGACACGCAATATCGAAAGATTTCGAAGTTTTACGTTAGAGTTATTATGAATTATTTGTACGATTATTACAGGGAGAGAAAATTTGTGATACGTACACGGTCATATTTAAAAAAGGTTTTTAAGTTCTCGCAAACGATTTAGCAGGTCAATACATTATTATGCCTGCAATAGCCATGCGTATAGGTAGTATCGCGAGAGCATCGGTATCGCAGGATCCGACTGATGCATGACCACGACCACTCCGTCAAGAGTGTACGAATAGGAAGAATAGATAGTTTTTTTTTATTGCTTCGATGGGTGGACGAGCTCACAGCCCACCTGGTGCTAAGTGGTTACTGGAGCCCATGGACATCTACAATGTAAATGCGCCACCCACCTTGAGATATAAGTTCTAAGATCTCAGTATAGTTACAAAGGCTGCCCTACCCTTCAAANCATGACCACGACCACTCCGTCAAGAGTGTACGAATAGGAAGAATAGATAGTTTTTTTTTATTGCTTCGATGGGTGGACGAGCTCACAGCCCACCTGGTGCTAAGTGGTTACTGGAGCCCATGGACATCTACAATGTAAATGCGCCACCCACCTTGAGATATAAGTTCTAAGATCTCAGTATAGTTACAAAGGCTGCCCTACCCTTCAAACCGAAACACATTTTTTTTTATTGCCCTTGTAGGCAGATGAGCATACGGCCCACCTGATGGTGAGTGATTACCGTCGCCCATGGACTTCAGCAATGCCAGGGGCAGAGCCAAGCCGCTGCCTACCGCTTCGTTATTACTGCTTCACAGCAGAAATTGGTAGGGCGGTGGTACCTATCCGCGCGGATTCACAAGAGGTCCTACCACCAGTATTGGCTAGTACAAATTTTACCATCAGCTTAGGGTGCGAAACGATGACTCGTAGGTCGAAGTAGATGGGCGTTCGCCTGCCGACCTTCGCCTCTATGTCTTCAAGTCGCACAGCTCCTGCATCGAATAACTGCACTGCAAGATCCTGTAGTGTGGACGTCATGATACTGGAACAAGAAAGAGGTTTGTTTTGATTGCACTTGCTTTTTTTTTTATTGCTTTGATGGGTGGACGAGCTCACAGCCCACCTGGTGTTAAGTGGTTACTGGAGCCCATAGACATCCACAACGTAAATGCGTCACCCACCATGAGATACAAGTTCTAAGGTCTCAAGTATAGTTACAACGGCTGCCCCACCCTTCAAACCGAAACGCATTACTGCTTCACGACAGAAATAGGCAGGGTGGTGGTACCGTCCCGCGCGGACTCACAAGAGGTCCTACCACCAGTAAAATTGCCTGAATTTGGGAAGAGTATGTAAACGTTTTATCTCTATTAAATGCTAAATAATCATCAAAAAATGGTAAATGGCCGTCTTCGCTCAAAATGACGTGCACTTCGGATCCTCCCGATCCACTATCGGGACTTTTAGACATTCCAAGGACCGGACACCGTCCTCGTCGAACCCGTCGATGGAGTCTACTGAGTTTTTCGCCGGATCTTGTCAGTGGGTCGCGATTCCGATCCGGTGGTAGATTCAGCAATGCGCTGCTCCTGTTAGGATAGATGCAAGTTTTTTTTTTTGATTGCCCTTGTAGGCAGACGGGCATACGGCCCACCTGATGGTGAGCGGTTACCGTCGCCCGTGGACTTCAACAATGCCAGGGGCAGAGCCAAGCCACTGCCTACCGCTTAATACTCTCCATAAGCCTCGTTTGAAGAAGGACTTGTCATAGCGCTCGGGAAACACCGTGGAGGGGAGCTCATTCCATAGCCGGATGGTACGTGGCAAACAAGACCTCTGGAAACGCACTGTGGATGACCGCAGTGGCTCCAGGTAGTATGGATGATGGTAAAAATGAGATGATAGTATCATCTCGAATAATTCCTCAGAGCATTCCCCATGGAACATACGGTACAAAATACAGAGGGAACTGAAATCCCTCCGCAGATCCAGAGGTTCTAAACGATCCGTGAGAATGGAATTATCGACAAACTCAAGCTTAGGCGGAATTTGTAGGTAATTTCATTGCTCAAGGTTGCCCTGCCACAAAAAACATTCCAATAATACCCCATACATCCAAGTCTACTCTAGCATTTAAAGGTTATGGTACAATAAATAAAATTTCCCACATAACATGTACATTAACCCTTTGTTTGGGTAGTAATGTAGTGATTTAGAAAGAAAATTATACAAATACTTGTTTTCGTTAAACTTGTTAAATTGTATTAAGCATGAGTCCATGGACATCAGAACGTGAATGCCGGTGTCCATATTGAGACACAAGATCGGACTCTGAACTGCATTTATTATTGCGATGATCACGTAAAAAGCTTCTAGAAGTTTTAGATGATCGGAAAGTAAATCAAAACCCGGTTTTAGCTCACAAACAAGAATGATAGTAATCAAACTTCCACGTTACATAACTAGATCATACGATAAAAACAAAATAAACTTGATTTTGTTGTCCAAATTCATAAACGTCTAAAAATAATTTAGAATGTTAATATATAAACTTGTTTTTAACAGTTAAATGTTACCTACAACCTGCTTATGAAAAATAACTAAGTATAAGTCACAGTCTATTATTTTAAACAATTTTAAACCACAAAATATATGAAGCAGTCATCGCAAAAGTAGCCTAGTCCACAATTCATATGCTTGCTTTTTTTTTTATTGCTTAGAAGGATGGACGAGCTCACAGCCCACCTGATGTTAAGTGGTTACTGGAGCCCATAGACATCTACAACGTAAACGCGCCACCCACCTTGAGATATAAGTTCTAAGGTCTTAGTACAGTTACAACGGCTGTCCCGCCCTTCAAACCGAAACGCATTACTGCTTCACGGCAGAAATAGGCGGAGTGGTGGTACCTAACTCGTGCGGACCCGATTGCTTATGTATTGCAATTAACTTAAAACATAATAAATTTTGATGCAAAATCGGCCTATCCACTAGTTTCATCCGTAGATAACAGATGCCTCTATAAACATCATTTTAGCGCGTATTTTTTTTTGCCTGCGAAGTATTGTAAAGGAAAATTCGAATCTCATTATCTCCATACTAACTGTGGTAAGCTTAGGCCAATTTTGCGCTGACGGCCTCATATAATAACGGACAAGAATTTTAGATTTCTAACTCAACATCGTGATTGGTCTTTTGATCTCTCAACTGACTTCAAAAATCGTCGCAACGGTTGTCGAAAATTATTATTAAGAGAGCATTCCAATAGTTTTTAGGTGAAATACGAATGAACAAACAAACAACCCAACTGGTTTGTTAATTTAAACGCAATAAAGAATTTGTTGTTTTATGTTAATTGTTAGGAAGTCATTTTGGGCAATGTCAAAGGGAAAGTAAGGCCACTGAGCACTTTTCCCAAATCTTTTTTTTTTATTGCTTAGACGGGTAGACGAGCTCACAGCCCACCTGGTGTTGAGTGGTTACTGGAGCCCATAGACATCTACAACGTAAATGCGCCACCCACCTTGAGACTTAAGTTCTAAGGTCTCAGTACAGTTACAACGGCTACCCCACCCTTCAAACTGAAAGGTCCTACGCAAATTATAATTTTGCGATTTTTAATTTTATTACACGGTGTTATTCCTTCACCGTGGAAGTCAATCGTGAACACTTGTCAAGTACGTATTTCATTAGAGAAATTGGTATCCGCCTGCGGGATTCGAACGCCGTTGCATCGCTCGATACGAATGCACCGGACGTCTTATCCTTTAGGCCACGACGACTTTAAAAAATCTCAATTGAAGGAGGACTAGTGTCTCAGCCCTCAGGCAACTTCCGTAGCTTTGAAGGTGGAAGATGACCAGACCGTCTCCTACAGTACCTCATCACAATAGGCATCTCTGAAACCATAACCTGCTTTGCCTTTGTAAATACTTATACCAGTATTATATGTAGAATGATTTTTTTTCCCAACCTATTCTATCCTCGAGGGGCTGTTTTAGATTCGCCGAGCTTCTAGGTGAGCTTATGGGGCTCAAACCTAACGTCGTTGCTAACACGAACCTTAGCAAGAGCCGTGCTTCGCAGAATCTACCACCGGATCGGAAACGCGACCTACTGAGAAGATCCGGCGAGAAACTCAGTGGGCTATGTCTATGGGTTAATTTACTCGCCGAGCCCTTCGTCTCAAGCGACGGGTTCGAGGAGAACGATGACCGGTGCTTGAGGTACCTAAAAGCACCGTTAGTGGATCGGAAGGATCCGAAATAACACGGGTAGAATGCGTTATTATTACAATGTCATAAAGAAAAGTAGGTACAATTGAATTCGGAGAATGAAAAACAGAAGCCACGTGCAATTCAGATCAGGTAGAAATGGAACCTGCTATGTGCTTATTGCGAATTTTTTAATGTTCTCGATAGCGTAAAAGTTAACCCAATTTTGTATGCAGTTGGAACAACGCCCCTAACTGCAAACGTAAGTAAGCGATCCCATTCCATACAAATATGAGCTAACTTTTACGCTATCGAAAACGTTAAAAACTCGCTCTAAGCACACAGATCTACTCCACCTCACTCTCACGCAAATTAATTCGTATTGATGATACGTTTGTCTCTTTTTAACCTTCGATTTCTTTTTCGTTGCTTCAATAAATCTATACTGCCAATAAATACGAACGCTGTTTTTTAGGTTCTTACGAATTTCATCGCGAAACGCCAGTGAGGTATTTAGGGGGCACATTCGCGAGAAGGGGCTGGTACCCATCCTCATTACTGCAATATACCGAGTTAGGAAGGAATGTAGTCCGTCTATCTTAGACACGGGGAACTTGGTTAGTGCGTTGAGACCCTATTATCCGTTTGATTGTTGTACCGGCGTATTTCGATCGCCAACTGGGGTTTGCTGGTGGGATATAAAGCCCGCACGGATAGGCACCACCGTCCGGACGTATTGTAATATAATTGAGACGTCGACCTCACTCCTCAAGGTCTGTGACGTCATTGACTTTTTCATTTCTATTAACTTAAAACTGATTTGCTAGTCACTATTGGCTCTCGATGATAATTAAACAAAAACATGTTAAGATACGATAGTCGTGTGTGTTCGAAGGCAAGGCAGAATGTACTAGAAAAATTATAATACTCCTTTAAATATTTCAGTCGCGGCGAGTTAAAAATTAACTATGCGAGAACTCTGCGTTGTAAAAAACATGTTTCACAATCGGGAAAATTCCGTTAATAAAATTAATTTAGAGTCAACTTGAGATAAATAACTTGAATTTCTGATGGAACCCACATGCCTGGTCGGTATAAGCCGCAATCAATCCCATATTCCAAGAGGTGTCAAGAAATATTTCTCAAAGAAATTGCTTTCGGTGAGGCCTAATTGTTACTCGTAATGTAACTGTAAGTTCGCTTAGGTTCGACTTTAGGTTTAAATACCAATTAAAAGACTATTTTTTCTTTTTGGCGAATGGACTAACGGCTCACGTGTATTTAAGTGGTCACCGGAGCCGTAGGCATAACAGCGCGAATGCCGCCGCACAGTGGGTCGATTCTATGATTTTAGTGACTTAGGGACCAACTTTGTTTTTTTATATATTTTTTTATGTAGATAGATAGAGCTCGTTAATCTCAATAATAATTGTTTTGGGCAAAAATTACAAAAACTTTATAGTTTGGTCAGAAAAATGTGTTTTGTGATTTTTTTGTATGGAGCGGGTCACATTAAATTAAATTCCTGCTAAGTACCGCGAGGTCCCGCTTTGAAACTTTATTTTCCTTATACCTTGTCTAGTCTACTATNTTGCCGTCTATCATCATCATGTGCAATTGATGCTTAACTTCAACTTGTTTGATTTTTGATGGCTGAAGTCTTTCTATTTCTTCTGTTATGCTAGCTTTTATAATTGTCACTGTTGACTGCGTTTCTTTTGTAAATTTAAACATTATTGGACGGCAATAAAAAGTTGATGAGGGTAGGTCGTTTTCCCAAACAATTGTTCCATAAAATTTCTGAAGCCTTATAGGAACTAGACTGACCATGAAAATAGATAAATCATCAAACTCTGTTTCAGTTTTTTGTTTATAATTACTTTGACCTGGGGCTCTATCAAAGCCTATTTGCTTATAAGCAGTAGCTCTCTTGTAGAGTCCAAATCCGAAGTAATCACATCTAAAAGCCTATATAGCGCCAAGTTTAGTAATGCTTGCATTTTAATAGCAGCTCCTTCTTCAGTAATAATTACCTCGTCTTTTCCTGGATAGCATTTGGTCTTTTCTTGCTTAATTTTATATTAAGAAGGGTATAAATCAGACCCATTTTCACTTGCTGCTTCTCTTAGGTTTATATACTGCCACTTAATTTAAGTGAAACTAATATTGCCTTATCGGGAGAATATATACTACTTTTCACTTTACTTGTAATTACTACTAAAAATACTCCTTAACTTTTTCTAGATCTTCGGGGTGATTTGACAAGTGGTTCATTATTTCTCCTACATCTTCATTTCTAGTGTTTCTCAAACTAGCAATTGTAGTAGCTTTCATTTCATCCGGGGATAACGAAAGCGATTAGTAAATTTGTTCAATGCGTCTTCGTTTTTGCCTGGATCCCAATTCTTCAAAAGGTTTTCGAGGTGCAAAAATAGATGTCGAGGCTTCTGCAGTACATTTGAGGGTGGTACATTTTCAACATCTTCAGTATTAGAAATCTCGAGCCTTTCATGTGCAGTGTTGATAGCTTCAGGTATCATTCCTTCGGGCCAGTTTATTGCACATTCTAACCAATCACATTTTTTTCTTATAAACTGTGCTAACATGCGACTACTTCGTTTCCATATTGCACTTACATTTGAACAAAATTGCGTACATAATTTTTGGAGCTCAAAATTTTTCTCTTCGGTCACGTTTATTTGATTTTGTAGGAATTGAAAGAGTTTTTTATTATCAGACAGCGACTGTAGTTGCTCTCTTAAAATCATAAATAATTCCAAATTGTTAACAAAATTATCAATTATAACGGAAACAGCAAGATCACAACGCAATCACGAGATGTTAGTAGTAGTACGAATAAACGAACACTAGGTAGTATATAATAAACATGGTCACTTTATACTTCCAGAGACAAACAAATGTTTACTATATTTTCTACTACCCAGTAATGGCTGCTTAACTAGTTATCCTCATTAAATAATGTTAACTATACTGATAATTAGAGAGATTGCTTAATTAGAGACCTACTAAATGTATTGTTGTTAGGTATTATGTAATTATGGGTATCATTACGTGCTTTTACTTACTAATCCATATCATATTTAACTTAAAAGCACTTACAAAAAAATATATAAAGGTTTTTATTCTATGTATTTATTCATTTTTTTCGATCCATTTATTTGGCAGAGTTGCAACTTTATGCACATGTTCATAGCATCAAATGCTAGTAGACTAGACAAGGTATAAGGAAAATAAAGTTTCAAAGCGGGACCTCGCGGTACTTAGCAGGAATTTAATTGAATGTGACCCGCTCCATACAAAAAAATCACAAAACACATTTTTCTGACCAAACTATAAAGTTTTTGTAATTTTTGCCCAAAACAATTATTATTGAGATTAACGAGCTCTATCTATCTACATTAAAAAATTTATAAAAAAACAAAGTTGGTCCCTAAGTCACTAAAATCACAGTATCGACCCACTGTGCGCCGCCTCCCACGTACCACTAGGATCTCAATTACATCCTTGAAACATGAGGGCGAAGTTGCAATTATATACTACATCGTTTTCTTCATTTCTCAAACCGAAATGTGTCATCGCAATATGTCAATAATTATTTATTTAAAAAAAAACAATGATATTCGCAAGATTGATATTTAATTTGATTAAATTATCTCCCAAACATGAATAGTACCTACTGATATGTAAATTTTTATGATCACAATACAATAGGGCACTGGGGAAATCTCATTCGGCTAAATACCACTCGAGGTGTGACGTTTTTTGGGGGGAAAAAACAATTGAATTATAAATAATACACAACAATTAGCCAAGTGTGACATCAGGCGTTGTCACTGTTAGTGTCATGGCGGGCAGGCGGGTACCAATTTTTCTAATACTAAATACGTACTTAACAAATGTTCACGATTGTCTTCCACGGTGAAGGAATAACATCGTGTAATTAAAATCAAACCCGTAAAATAATAATTTCCGTATTTACTGGTAGTAGGAGACCTCTTATAAGTCCGCAAGGGTCCAAGCGGTAATGCGTTTCGATTTTGAAGGTTGGGGTAGCCGTTTTAGTGTAAAAACTGAGACCTTAGAACTCATCTCAAGGTGGGTGGCGGCATTACGTTATAGATGTCTATGGGTTCCGGAAACCACTTAACATCAGGTAGGCCGTGAGATCGTCCACCATCCTAAGCAATAAAAAAATTACAATTTTGTTTTTAAATTGCTTTTGATAATAACTGCTAGTGACAGTTTTGGTTTAATCACCATTCCTAATGATAAACTACTTTTTAATTTGTTTTCACATTAATGTCCAATTGCCTATTGTATCGGAGGCAAGATAAATCAAGAGAAATAGCAACTTGATAATAAATACATAGATTCGTTTTCAAACAGTGTTAGTTTTGTCAAATATTGCGCAACATCTATATTTATACAAATTTTAAAGCTTTAAGTTTTTTGTTATTTTAATTGCGTAGCGTCTGTGAGTTCGCACGGGTAGCACCACTATCCTGCCTCTTTCTGCTGTGAAGCAGTAATGCGTTTGCGGTTTGAAGGGTAGAGAAGCCGTTGTAACTATACTGAGACCTTATAACTCATATCTCAAGGTGAGTGGCGGCATTTACGTCGTAGATGTCTATGGGCTCCGGTAACCACTTAACACCAGGCGGGCTATGAGCTCGTTCATCCATCTATGCTATAAAAAAAAATTGTCATGGGACCCGGACACGTAAGACTAGGAAGTCACCTAGTGTTACGTGGTCATCAGAGCTATTAATATCAGACTGACTGAGAGCGCACGCACACACCAAATTGTAATGGATGTTCAGGTAACTCTTCTATTACACGGTATTTTACAACACGGTTCCAATCTAACACGAAAGAAAATTTCCCCAAAATCTTCTTATAACACGGTAATTCTACAACACGAAAACGAGATTTTTGTTCATAATTATTTAGAATATTACACTATGCATTATTAACACACTATATAAAGGGATAACCGAAATATTACTGCTTATTTTTTATGTTTATTAGGTAAAGAAATACATACAGGCATAGTACAGTACTCGCCTTTTTGTACTGACTTCTAGCCTTATATAACACGGTTTTCCACAACGCGGAACTTTGTAGGGACGTGTCTACCGTGCTATAGGTTACCTGTGTTTATGTTTGTTGGCTAAAATAAGTCATAACCTACTCTACTGAATTAGTTGATCAGCAAAAAGCTCTCAAAATAGTTTAATATTGAATATAAAACAAATTAGTAAAAACAACTTACCTTGGACTTTATGAATGTAACAAATAAAATCCTTTATGTATTAATAAAAAAAAAACTTGGAACTGATTATAAAGCACTTCACATTACACACATAGATTGTTAATGAGAGAAATCGAATGAATACAATTTCCTAATTTGTCAGTTGAAACAAAATGGCGTCGTATTGTAGTGTCAAACTTGTTTTAAGTTTTAGAATAAAAATCATATTTAAAAAAACAAAAAGTCAATCTATTCGTTCCGTGTTCTCGGCGTTGAATGATCGAGATTGAATGCATTAAGAAGAAATAGTATATAAATACCGGTTAACGTTATGAAGATAAGAATAATGATTCATCGATTATACATATTATATTCATTGGAAAGGGAGGTTTTTCAAAGGATATTCATTCATCGTATTAATATTGGCTGCAGGATTTTCGCTGCCAAGTAAATTAGTCCTCCCCTTCTACAGTTATTACGGTCGTTTTGTGGGAAGACTTGATAATGGCCGGCGGAAAACCTTTCGAGAATCCGGAATGGTTTACCGCCATAAAAATCCTTTCCGACGAATGACTTATTTTTCTTTCCTACCTATACTGATAGCCTTGAGAGGCTATTTTAGCTTCACCCTAACGTGTGTAGGTGAGCTCACGGGGCTCAAACCGGAGTGTTGCTAACACTGACCCTAGCAAGAGCAGTGCTTCGCAGAATCTACCACCGGATCGGAAACGCGACCCACTGAGAAGATCCGGTGAGAAACTCAGTGGGCTGTGTCTATGGGTTAATTTACTCGTCGAGCCCTTAGGTTCGGCGAGGACGGTGACCGATGCTTGAGGTACCTAAATGCACTATTAATGGAACGGGAGGATCCGTAATGACGTGCTTAGTGCAGATTCTGCGAAGCACTGCTCTTGCTAGGGCTAGTGTTAGAAAATTCTCTCAGGTTGAGCCCGTGAGCTCACCTAGTCGTCTGGGCGTAGCTGGAATAGCCCCTTAGGCTTGCAGCGAATAGGTAAGGAAAAAACCTTAGGAATGTTACTTAATCTAAATTAATCGCAATATGTTTATTAATTCGATTATTTCACCACCATCTATATTCATGAATATTGTTATGAAACTTCCGAGCCCTAGTATAGTATCATTTTCGAGCCGTAGACATAATCTATATATATAAAAGAAAGTCGTGTTAGTTACACTATTTATAACTCAAGAACGGCTGAACTGATTTGGCTGAAAATTGGTGGGGAGGTAGCTTAGAACCTGGAGAAGGACATAGGATCTTTTTATCACGTTTCTGTGGGATGTGGCATAAAATGTGGTATATAACAAAACGCAACAGATATGGAATAACAAAACGCAACTGACAGCTAAACGTAATGTAGTTTCTGGTTAATTATAGTAGAATTTTGAAGTTGACCGGTTGATGTGTTTATTTCGAGTTTCGATTAGCTTATTGTGCCGAGATAGGTAATCATTAAGAAAGCCATGCCGCGACCAACACGATCAAATCTTTCCCGACGAAACCATAATGCAACTAGGGTTCGAAACTTTGCGAGTGAAAGGACTGAAGAAGAACAAGAAAATATAATAATAATAACTAAAATACATGGCCAATAAAGAATCATTAAAATACTTGCTTTTTTAATTAACATTAATTATCCAATGTTACGCGGTGAGCGGTTTTGTAGTTTTAAAAAAAACTTTATTTTAATACACACTGAATTTATTTATCCTTTACAAAAATCTGATGTTACACGGACAGAGTTACGTTGTTATAAAGCTTGAAAATTGATGACGAACTTCTAACTTTCAAGGAGAAAGAGAATTTATACATGAATAGTATTTACTAAACAATTAGTAAATGAATCATTTAGATTATGAACCTTATTGGTAAACATATTTAGAATCCGTAAGGACACAATTAGTAAATGACGGAATTTTACCAATGTGAAAGGAATAGAATATTAACTAATGTTCTAATTCCAAATGAAGATCTGATGTAAAGTAAACAATATACATATGATTTAGTAACATGAGAAAATAAGTATGTTATATAGTAACAATGATTTAGAACTTAAGAACTAAGACTTAGAGTACATTATGTCTTTATGAGAATTGATATTTGACTTAGGTACTAGTGTGAGGGGCATAACATAACACCAAATAAAAAATTGACCTTGATCAAAAGTCTGCTCATTTACTGCCTCTAAGGCGGAACAAAGTTCGCCGGGGTCGCTAGTCTATATCTATACTAATATTATAAAGAGGAAAGATTTGTTTGTTTGTTTGTTTCGAATAGGCTCCGAAACTACTGGACCGATTTGAAAAATTATTTTTCCATTAGAAGCCGACATTGTCCCTGATGAACATAGGCTACTTTTTTTAATTTTTTAAAATTTTTTTTTTGTTTCATGTGTGTTTTAATGTTTCCGAAGCGAAGCGAGGGCGGGTCGCTAGTATTAAATAAATAAATAAATATTTAATAACGATCACGCCACGTTAACAGGTCCCGTGCTAAGTTCGTAAAGAACTTGTGTTACAGGTACCAGATAACGGAAATAAATGTAAGATTTTTATTATACACGTACATATAATATAATATACATCCATAACCCTGGAAAAGTAACTTTATATTTATCGTACAAATATCTTCCCTTGGCGGGATTCGAACCCGCGACCCCCTTGTGTAGTGACCATGTCACTTACCACTACACCAGACGGCCGTTATAAATAAATACATAAATAAATCTTTATTTTATATATCTAATATATGAAATAAATTTAAGTGAATAATATCTCAGTCGCCTGACGAAGAAAACTGTAGACTAATTAGTAAATAATTGAAATGACGGCCACAATTTAATGGCAAAAATAAAAGCGGTTTTAACTACAATCTAACTGCGCATCGTCATTGCAACTTCCCAGTTTTATTTTCCAACACTGCTTCCCGTCACCTAAATATGTAATAGTAAGGTTATCGTGATCCCGTACGGGTCTACACTGCGGCTTACAAATCTTCTTAGCAATCATACACTGATTCAAACTCAGAAGCGTCATAATACTAAAATTAAGAATAGTTTAAAAAAACTAACAAAATACGCTTTTATAGAAAATCCAACTATAAAAAGAAAATAATTTTTAACAAATTTGAATTAAAGATAGTGTAAGAAAAAATAATTTTATTGTAAAAAAAAAGCGTAGCGTGCTTTTCAGGATGTTATCAAAATAACCCTTCTACTCATATCTGTTCATAAAATATTTATAACTAGTGATACCATGCACCCCACGCTTTTTTTACAATAAAATCGTTTTTTCTTACACTATTGTTAATTCAAATTTATTAAAATTTATTTTCAGTGTATTTTGTTAGTTTTTTTAAACTATTATTAATTTTTAATTTTTTAGTTGAATTTCAATATTTTCTAAATTTTTTTTAATTGAATATTGAATTGTCATCGGTCCTTAAGTATACCAAATTTCGAGTTAATCCGGCGTTTTTAGGGGGTCAAAATCATGATCAAAAATTCCTTTACATACTAACATACATATACGTCTGAAGCTAATAAAAGCGTATTAATGAAACTTCTCGTTATATGACATCCCTCGTATTATTTCTGCCGTGAAGCAGTAATGCGTTTCGATTTGAAGGGTGGGGCAGCCGTTCTAACTATACTGAGACCTTAGAAATTATATCTCAAGGTGGGTCGCGCATTTACGTTGTATATGTCTATGGGCTCCAGTAACCACTTAATACCAAGTGGGCTGTTAACTCGTCCACCCATCCAAGCAATAAAAAAAAAAAAGAAAAAAAAATCTATGGTGATATCTATACCTACGCCATTAGATCATACATACATATCGAGGGGTGAAAGGCTATTCGGTTTTAATCGACATTTTTGCGACTTTGCTCCATTAGCGGTGCTTTTACCACAAGCACCGGTCACCATCCTCCTCGAACCCGTCGCTTGCGACGAAGGGCTCGACGAGCGAATTAACCCATAGACTCAGCTCACTGAGTTTCTCACCGGATCTTCTCAGTGGGTCGCGTTTCCGATCCGGTGATAGATTCTGCGAAGCACTACTCTTGCTAGGGCCAATGTTAGCAACACTCCGGTTTGAGCCCCTATAGTCTCTCAAGGCTATCAGCATAGGTAGGACAAAAAAGCGACTTTGAAAAGAGCCAAAACAATGTCATAACAAAAAGAAAATACTTCTGCAGCTCTATTTAAATAGAGTAAAATTAATTGAAGTTCAATTAAACACATCGAACTGTTCACGATAATCACTACATAGTATAAAACAAAGTCGCTTTCTCTGTCCCTATGTATGCTTAAGTCTTTAAAACTACGCAACGGATTTTGATACGGTTTTTTAATAGATAGAGTAATTGAAGAGGAAGGTTTATATGTATAATAACATCCATTAAATAGTGGAGAAATCAATAATAAATTACAGTTTCTGAAGCGAAGCGAGGGCGGGTCGCTAGTACCAAATAAAACGCAACTTTAATTACAAAGATAAATGTCGCGTATTAAGGTAAATTTCTTTCAACCCTCGATACGCCAAAATAGTTTTTTCAAGCAAACCGTTGATTTAAGACATCCCGAAATTGGCTTACGGCGACTTCGAGGCGAACCGTCGACAACAAAGTCGGTTTTTGAACGCGTAAAATAAACAATTTCGCGAACTTTACGCTTCTAACTTCCTTATTGATGGGCATAAAACGTATATCTATCTATTTATAGGATGTAGTTTCATTTTTGGAAAGGGTTACCAATTTAACGAAATTATCGGGGTTCTCTTTTTTTTTTAATGCTTGTATCAAACTGAAGGAGATATAATAAGTGTTTTATGATGATTATTATTTTTTCCTACCCGTGCTGGTAGCTTTAGAGGGCTATACCAGCGTAACCTAGCGATTAGATGAGCTCACGGAGCTCTAGCCTGAGGATGTTGCTAACATTAGCCCTAGCGGCAAACGCTCCAACCGCATACAAGTTTGAATTTACTTCTACGCTTACGAGAACGTTAAAAAACTGCACTAAGCACAGTTTTATTAGTGGTAGGACCTCTTCTGAGTCCGCGTGGCTGGGTACCGGTCCCGCAGTAGTCGAAATTCGACTATAATTAATTGAAATTATAACTTTCAACATTATTATGGTACTATTGTTACAGATTTCGCCAAGACTACACTATAGACAAATACTCGTAATATTAAAGATAAACAATACTAACTTAATCTCAATTTGACTACAGACTTTAAGCAATGACAAAAGTTTAACAATAAACAAAGAGTATGTGTGTGTGTGTCAAATACATGGTAGTGTGTGTAAAGTTTTCTTTATTGATTTAATGTACCTTTAATGCATAATTTAAAAAAAATATTAGCATTGTGCACTTCTTCTCTATATTCTCTATAAGTGTGGAAAATTTCATACTATTCCGTCCGCGCAATTTTCGTAAAAAGGGATACTAAGTTTTTGCTTCACCTATTAATATATAGATTATCGGGGTTGTCTTTTTTTTTAATGCTTGGATCAAACTGAAGGGGATATAATAAGTGTTATATAATAATTATTATTTTTCCTACCCGTGCTGATGGCCTTATAGGGCTATGCCAGCGTAACCTAGAGCTTAGATGAGCTCAGGAGGCTCTAGCCTGATGACATTGCTATTATTGCTAACACGGGCCCTAGCGGCAAACGTTCCAACCGCATACAAGTTTGAGTTAAGTTTGAGTTAACTTTTACGCTATCGAGAACGTTAAAAAACTGCACTAAGCACATTTAAGCACACAGAGCAGAGAAACGTATTCATAATCGTTATGATTCGATGCGAGACCCATTGAATAAATTGCATTGATCTCCTGTTTTCGAAACAAACAAAAAAAAATAAACTTAAAAACGATTTTTATTTTAAGCAGTAGCAACACCGCGTTTTAACATTTTTACGCATTGTTTACGTGATTACGGTCGTTGACCCCAACGCGCGTTAGTTTGAGGCCAAAATAGCTATTTCCGTGTTTAATTAATAATAATAAAAAAACTGGACAACGTTGTTGTTCTAATTATTTTGATTTGACCGTTTTATGTATTTCACATTGATTTAGTTAGGATTTGTTTTTATTTCAGTCGTATTTTTGTAAGTCGCAAAAATAGTTTTTGACTTTAGGCAATACAAAAAAGCGAGAAAGGGTATTTCCAGCTCTCTTAACACCTGGGCTGCTGCAAGTAAAAACATAAACCTTCATCTGTTTCCGCGGCGGGTTCAAATGCGCCTTTAACGATATTTTTTATGGCTTAGATGGGTGGACGAGCTCACAGCCCACCTGGCGTTAAATGGTTACTGGAACCCATAGACATCGATAACGTAAATGCCGCCACCCACCTTGAGATATGAGATAAGGTCTCAGTATAGTTACAGCAGCTGTCCCACCATTCAAACCGAAACACACTACTGCTTCACGGCAGAAATAGGCAGGGTGGTGGTACCTACCCGCGCGGACTCACAAGAGGTCCTACCACCAGTAAAAATGAATGTTGTGAGTTTATTTTTAACACAACATTTGTAACTAATTTATTTGTTTTTTTAATAGAATTATGTGGATATGCAATATAGTTTCACATAAGTTAATTAATGCCCAGACAAATAGCAAACAAACATTATCATCACTTGAATGTTTGCAGGTGGCGAACCGGCCGCACTGGAAATCAGTTTGAGAGGCCTATGTTCAACAGTAGATGGGCTGAGATGATGATGTATAATGTTTGCCTGACATGGGAATCGAATTCACGACCCCCGGCGCAACAAGCGCTAACTACTGCACTACCTTTTCTTACCTACCTAACTTTTTCACTGGTGGTAGGACCTCTTGGGAGTCCACATGGGTAGGTACCACCACCCCGCCTATTTCTGCCGTGATGCAGTAATGCGTTTCGGTTCGAAGGGTGGGGTAGCCGTTGTAACTATACTGAGACCCTAGAACTTATATCTCGAGGTGGGTGGCACATTTACGTTGTAGATGTCTATGGGCTCCAGTAACCACTTAACATCAGGTGGGCTGTGAGCTCGTCTATCGATCTAAGCAATAAATAAATAAAAACTACCGAGTTTGCGAATTTTCATATAAAATCTCAAAAAACTGCCTCAAAGAGGGTGAGATTCAGAGGGCGACATCCAGCAATCGCTTGATGTAGCAAACAAGCAAATAAACAAGAAACATTCAAACGAGAATTTCTAATAGTTTCCTGAGGTTGTCCGTGGAATTCCTCGTTTGGAGTCAACGACTCTGACGGCTCAGGGCCGGCGCGGCGACAAGCTTTCCCAGAACGGTCGGTAGTTAACCTTCAACTAGATTACATTACATCATTCTCCTGCCCTTCTCTCTTCCCCCTTACTTACTAGCGGTAGGACCTCTTGGGAGTCCGCACGGGTAGGTACCACCGCCTATTTCTGCCGTGAAGCAGTAATGCGTTTCGGTTTGAAGGGCGGGGCAGCCGTTGGAACTATAATTGAGACCTAAGAACTTATATCTCAAGGTGGGTGGCGCATTTACGTTGTAGATGTCAATGGGCTCCAGTAATCACTTAACACCAGGTGGGCTGCGAGCTCGTCAACCCATCTAAGCAATAAAAAAATTAAAAAAGTCACCCAGGGTGGGCGCAACATGTTTTCTCCTTCCACACTCCTCTATCATTTCGTCGCTCACTCCACTCTTACACATATCGTCTTTCACGCAATCCATACACTACTTCTTAGGTCTACCTCTTCCTCTATATCCTTCCATATTCATAGTTAACATTCTCTTACCGACCTCATTTTCATTTCGTCTCATCACGTCATGTCCATACAATCCCAAACGCGCACTTCTCAGCTTCTCTGTCACAGGTGCCACTTTCAGACTTCCTCTAACATATTGATTGGATCAATAAACTAGATTACACTACATTACAGATTAATGGCATATGGATTAAGTCCGCCACTGTACTCTTGTGCTAAGCCAGTGAAGAGTTAGTAGCTTAGTGTGTTTAATATTGCTCTCACGATAACATTGGAATGGCCGCAATAGAATAATGAAATAAATTACTTGGATTACACGCAATGTAAGACAAATAAAGTCAATTGGCGGGCAATGGGCGGGGTCAGCGAACTGGGTGGGACGCAAGAAAGCTATTTGTAAATTCATCTACCGCCACATTTTTAGATTTAAATGTATTATCGTATTATGCAAATAAAATGTCACTCGCACGCTTTTTCTTCATTATAAGGCACTTAACTTCTAAATCGGCTTGTTACCTTTAATGAAATCAAATTAGTAGAAGTATAATTAATTGGTAAAGTAATCAAAAATTTCCGCCGTAATAAACAAAAGTTTCACTTTCAAGTGAGCCAAGAAAAGATGGCAGGCGACAATTTAATGTATCCCAAATGCGTCCCTGCGTCGATGTTTGGCTCTCATCCAAACTCATGTAAGATCAGCTCCATCCCTTCGTTCTATACACTTGGAAATCACCATAATCTATGTCTTTACGAAAATAAACTTTAAAATCTTATCTTAGCTTCACATTTCAACATCAAAAGTAAAATAAAAGTAAAAATTTTACGTTCTGATCGTCTTCTGTTTGGTATTATCACAGAAATAAGCCCTTTGGTATCATTATACACTGAAGGGATTTTTGTCTCTAGAATTGAGATCTCCGTACGCCATGGTAACCATTCAGGTAAGCTACGCGGAGTTCTTCAACGGACGGAAAATAAAGATCAAATGGATACGTAGTTTGATAACGGTCGGAAAATTTTCAAGGCATTATCCTATTATACCGTTATCCTAACTAATATAACTAAAGAGAAAGAATCTTCTATTCTATTTCATTCAATAATTCCTACTGCGGGATATCAATCACCTTTTTCGACTTCATGAAAAACAAACATGGCGGTTGACGTTTTCGAACTAGTCAAATATGACATTGACACAAGTTTTTTTTTTCTTTTATTGATGCACAAAACAAATTACAAAGTATTTGTAATTACTAAACCGAGTTGAACATTTTAATTATTCTTTCGTTTCATGGATGTGTGAACGAGCTCACTGTCCACCAGATGTAAAGCGATTACCGGAACCCATACACTTTACAACGTGAATGCCACCAACACCACATTAGGACACGAGCCTCAGTTTTGTTGCATTAAGGTTGGCTCATCGTTGTAGCCGCCTTGCCTCGCACCAGAAATAGGCAAGATGTACCGTAAATTTTAATGTACATTAAAATAGATACTTTTATGTAACTAGTCATGATTTGATTCAAAATGTATTATTTAAACCCAAAAATATGCAATTATAAGGGCTAAATTCGCTTCACGCTATCCAATCGTCATTTCAGATCTTCCCGATCCACTAATGGTGGTTTTAGGTACTTCAAGCACTGATCATCGTTTTCATTGAACCCTTCGCTTGCGAGGAAGGGCTCGGCGAGTAAATTAATCCATAGACACAGCCCACTGAGTTTCTCGCCGGATCATCTCAGTAGGTCGCGTTTCCGATCCGGTCGTAGATTTTTTTTTATTGCTTAGATGGGTGGATTTTGCTTGGATGCTTAGATGCTTGGATGCTTTGATTTTGCGAAGCACTGCTCTTGCTAGGGCTGGTATTAGCGACATCGTAAGGCTAGGGCCTCGTGAGTTCATCTACTCGTTCTGCGAATGTAGCATAACTCCTCGATGTTACTAGAATAAATAGAAAAAACAAAAAAAAGTATTTATTTGTAAATTAACGATGATTAACTTTATCTCGTTTTTCTTTTCGGTACCAACGCGAGGCAAAGGATGCAATGTAAAAACGTAACCCTTAAGTAATCAAACGCATGCTGATAAGGAATGAACTCCGCAGACAGACCTTGGCAGCGCTCCGTCGGTCCGCTGCGTCTCGGCGTCAATGTTTTTTGCTCATTTAGCAATCTCCCGCGCTGAGTCACCGCGCGACTTTACATGACTAAATAAATAATGTATTTAGCGAGTCCCTCCTGCGAACATGGTCGGCCTGGTCGAGTTACACGCGTATTAGACTTGTAGGAAACCTGGAAAGATTGGAAGCGCGCGTTATTATTACTCATGCGGCTCAGACTTTGGTAACATCTGCGCGACTCACTGAGAAGATTCGGCGAGAAACTCAGTGGGCAACTTTTGTAGAGTAATAATTACTTGTTTCATTTTTCTATAATAAATAGCACGAGGTATGAAATCATGTGAAGGTTTAGAAATATCTCGTAACAAGTAGGAAGTTCTCAATTCGACTGTATTTTTATGTGTGTTTTTACTTCAGAACTTTTTTCTGTGTGAATAGATTTTGTTGATTACTTTTTAATTTGAAAGCTGGTATTTCCCATTGAAAAATTATAAAAATCTGACCAGTAGTTTTCGAGTCATCCTTAATAATGCATATTTAATTGAGTTCGACTGAATTAATGATTTTCTCATTTTATTCTATTCGAGTCGTGTTTATTTTGTTTTGTATATCGATGATTGAAGACCTTAATTTTGTTTTGTAAAAAAATTGTGTTATTATTATAGTCCTGTTGTTTCTCGGTGTTGAGTAATTAGAGGAACCTTTTTTTTTTTTATTGCTTAGATGGGTGGATGACCTCACAGCCCACCTGGTGTTAAGTGGTTACTGGAGACCATAGACATCTACAACGTAAATGCGCCACCCACCTTGAGATATAAGTTCTAAGGTCTTAGTATAGTTACACCTAGTAGAACCTATAAAAAAAAAATATATATGTATTGTATGTACCTAAATATGAATTAAGGTTGTTTTATAAAGGCTTCTTTATTTATCTTTATACACGGCCGCCCATCTTGAGACTCTCTCTGCCATCTTCGAATTAGAACGCCGCGCAGGCCTGCTTCGTAGCAGAAGTAGTCATCAAAATCCTAATGTTTTTAATTGACAAATGTCAAAAATAATGTCGCGAAACAGGCAGCCTGTGTTCCGAGTGTATAATCTGTATGTCGCAGGCAGATGTTTTAATTTGCAGCTGTCAAATATTGTACGTATTGACTTTTTAGCGGGAACACGAATTGCGAACTTGTGTAGATTGTTTGATTTAGTTAATTCAGTGTTTCTTCGGGTTTAAATGTGCAATAACGGTGAATTGTTAACTGTTTAGTATCTGTAAAAGTGTACAAATATGGAAAAATTAAACAAAGCCGCTGCACGTACCTTCACGGAACCTTCCAAAAAGTACACTGAAAAAGTCTCAGTAAATGACCACTATTTAACTAAGAATATATTTGACTTATAACCATCTTGTTTCATTTAACTTCAGCCCCATTGATTAATGGCTCGTATTAATCAACTTCATTTCAGTTCGTTCTATATAATTTTTCATAAAACACAATATACAAAAGATTAGGCTGTATTGTGCGATACCTTCGGCTTTTCAATTGTGAAAAAGAAATTTCTACTACTGTACTAAATATATACATAATGTCAATTCTTATTGATGAACTTGTAACCTTTTAAATTCTGCCCGCGAGTTTGCCAGTGAACACCTTAGGCGGTTGGATTGATTTTTATGATATTTTACTGTCTTAGATAGATTAGGTTAGTTAAATGCGAGACTTTCGGCGCGCATCGCGGTACCGTAAGTTTCATGTAGTCGGTGTGGTGGAGCTCGATGGGGTTTAGTCGGTAGTCGTTCTGCGGGGCAAGTGCTTCGCGCGCCTTTTTCAAGGCGTAGTCTCCTGTAAGAAATTGGGGGAGGTGAAGGACCTCGGCCCTTCTCTTCTCCCCTTCTTCCTCTCAGGAGGCGCCGGAGTCCGACATAACCCGGTCCGTTACTCCCCTCGACCGGGTATCCGTAAATGGATTACCCAGCGTTAAAAAAAAAAACAGGTTAGTTAAATCGATATATTATTTAATTTACAATAGGATAAGCTGCATCGTTGCGATCGGACTGGGTTTATTAATTCATGAATTAATTACTATGATTAAGATTGGGTTCGAAGCTCAGCATTTTTGTATTGCATTGACAGACTGTTTCATAGCTCAACTAATTCAATCATCATTTATGTAACAAGAGTCAGGTTTTAGAAGGACTACCACGCGACTAGTTCTCCTACCGATCAGGTTTGAAGGGAATTCCTAGTTGGACTGCTCACAGTATAATAACAAAACTTATAACATCATCCTGCGGTAGAAAAATACATAAACCGTACGTGCCTTTATGCGGACAAATCAGAGATATCTTGACAAGTTAAATGGGCTGTCAAGAGGCGACATTGAACACGCAATGAATCATTTACAGTACAAAGGAGCTTCTGTCCACCCCTCGGAGTAATTCTGGACGCGGAAGTTGTGGATTACGAGGATTGAAATCGAACTTTGTTCAAAAATGTACTATTAAAACTAATTAGTATCTGATAATCCTAATATCGGTGCTTTTTAATGCAAGATTTTATGCAAGTGAGAGTCTAGACAAAGAGAAGGTCCGTAATACCTCCTTCGAAGTGGAAATACTCTTGCTACCAATCTGAAATATGAGACGGTAGTAGATGAAGAAAAATATTTTTTACTGGTGGTAGGACCTCTTGTGAGTCCGCACGGGTAGGTTACCCCACCTATTTCTACCGTGAAGCAGTAATGCGTTTTGGTTTGAAGGGTGGGGCAGCCGTTGTAACTATACTGAGGGCTTAGAACTCATATCTCAAGGTGGGTGGCGCATTTACGTTGTAGACATCTATGGGCTCCAGTAACCACTTAACACCAGGTGGGCTGTGAGCTCGTCAACCCATCTAAGCAATAAAAAAATAAAATAAATAAAATAAACTCACAACATTCATTTTTACTGGTGGTAGGACCTCTTGTGAGTCAGCACTGGTAGGTACCACCACCCCGCCTATTTCTGCCGTGAAGCAGTAATGCGTTTCGGTTCGAGGGGTGGGGTAGCCGTTGTAACTATACTGAGACCCTAGTATCTCGAGATGGGTGGCACATTTAAGTTGTAGATGTCTATGGGCTCCAGTAACCACTTAACATCAGGTGGGCTGTGAGCTCGTCTATCCATCTAAGCAATAATTTTTTTTTATGGTGAATAGGTTAGTTTATTCTTGTTAGCGTAGTGGACAGACGTGCTCATGATCCTTCTTGCGTTAAATGGAGAAGCACGTAGTCATCACGAAGCAAATGCTGTCACCCATCTTGAGACTTGAGGTCGCTGCCTCATCTCTAATAAACCACCCTCGTGAACCACTCCGTCCGTGGTGCGAACTTATCGCGTTCAGTCCTTCGATCAATAATATCGAAGGTTCAGTCAGACAAACTAGGCGAAGGACATTGTTTTAAAATGTATAGTGATGATATTATTGCGGAAAAAAAAAATCGCCTTCATTAAAGCTGGAAAAGTAAGGGTTTTAATACCGGTCCGGGTTGAACAAACTCAGAGAGCCCTGTTAAAGTTAATTGTCTAGGCCCAAACTTTCTAACGGCCCGTCTAATGATAAGTTAGCACGTAACGTATGTGTTAGCGCGTGCATCGACCTATGTACTAGGCAATTATGTGTATATAATTAATTTATGGTTTCATTGGCGCTTCCAGTCGCTCGTCGCTCGTCGTGAATCACTCTGTGTTGTCAGGGTAAGAAAAATAAATCCTATTTCTAACAGTTAGTAGGAAAAAATTATGATCACTCATTATAATGTGTTACAGTCATTCTGGAAGATTTTTTTTATTGCTCTTGTAAGCAGACAAGCTTACGGCCCACTTGATGGTGTGTGCATAGTCAAGCCACTGCGTAATGATTCCGATTCTTCGTCGTCATATTGTCGAATAAATAGTTGTACGGTTTATATTATGTCAAATGGACACCGGAGTCGATAGACGTCGAAATTTGAAAGCCACGCTTATCAAGTGATATTAAAACAGCAAAAAGTCAAATCTGATATCATAACGAATGACGGTAATCAATCCCTTAGTTTATCTCAAAATTTATGTATTTCTGTCCCGAAGCGACCATATTTCACGGTTTCATAATATATTAAAGCAAGCATTGTGGCTTTGGTTTCATATATTTTCTTTATTCAAGTCTCGCCACAACGATCGGCATCAAGCTGATTCCTGCGACTTTCAACAGTCATTTGGTGCACCTTGTGAAAAGCTTCAATACGAAATAATTAAAAAAAAATGTGTATCTGGTCGACCTGGTCGACGAAAATGCTCAAATAGACGCATTACATTGAAAGCGCCAATTTATTGAATAAACTTCATAAAACACTTTTACTACATTTTAGGATCGAACGTGAAAATTAATCGTTAACAAAAACTAGATTTATTGATCGCCTTCTAGATATTAACGACATAGCCTTGAAGATAAATTTTATCAAATAACAACACAGAGACACTGTAGGTGTTCGTCCAATTCAACACTATCACCATCAGCGAACCAATTATTTTCCCCAAAACCCGACAATATTTTTGAAATCTGGGCACACTTGCACCCCGAGCCCCTACAGACTTCAGCCGCTGCCTCCTGCTTCATTTCACTCGAGCAGCCCACGCGAGTCGCCCGGCTGCGACGCACTACTGACAGGCTAATCAAACTTTTTCACTTATTAAAATAAGATTTATTTTTCGTTGTAACAATGAGGGAAATAGTGCACCTGCAGGCCGGACAGTGCGGTAACCAGATCGGCGCCAAAGTGAGTAGCCATTTTATTTCGAATTTGCAACGTTTTTTTTTTGACAGTTGCCGCCTTCATTGTGTCTTATCGCAATTTTTATTACGAATTTATTTTACGTGTTTTGATTTTTAAAACTACCCATCCATATCTGAAACACTGTTTCGTGTGAACATAAAGGTTTTTGCTAGATTTATTGTCAAAAACAAAAAAGAAAAACCATAGTATTTGAAATGATAATAAAAAGTGCAAAGAGAGATGAACTTCAAGTCAGTATCCGAATCAAATTTAACAGATTTCGAAATTTGATGCCCGTATTTTTTGTTTGTTGTACAACAAACATCGGGCATTCATTTTAGAAGTTTAAACAAAGGCAGTACATACGTGTTTGTATTTAAAAAACCTGACTATGCTCGTTATGAACAGTTATTCATTTCATTGTGTTTCATTTTCAATTACTTTTTCGTATCTGAAGAATCTGTGAAATAACATCACAGTAAAAATATGTATATAATAGAAGCGTATAAGGAAGGATGTAATGAATATAAAAACAAGGATAATAAATTGAATTGCATTAAGAATTCAATTTGAAAATTTTTAATAAGTTAATGTCAATATTAATGATGGCAACGTTTGCTTTAGAGCTTAATAATAATTAATATAATAAAACTAGCTGACCCGGCAGACTTCGTAGTGCCTCAATCGATAAATAAAAGACCGACGGGTGACACATCAAAGAAAAAACAAAATTGTTATTTTTATTTAATTCCGAGCATTTTCATATTTATCTACCTTTTAAACCTTCTCTGGACTTCCACAAATAATTCAAGACCAAAATTAGCCAAATCGGTTCAGCCGTTCTAGAGTTTTAGTGAGACTAACGAACAGCAATTATTTTTTATATAAAGAGATAATAACCATAAACATATTGAGTGACATGGAAATATAGTACTTAGAAGTGTACTAGACACGTCTCGCGGTTCGTTTTACTTTTCATATAAACTGTATGGTTGTTCTGAACCTACCAGAAGTACCTACTCTGAGGTCTTCGCTTTGCAGAGTATGCACTCAAGTCCCAAATTTCAAGTTGGGGGCGTCATTCAGCCTGTCTCCGGGCTCCGGTCACACTAAACACCGCTCGGGCCGTCGGCTCATCCATAAATTAATAAAGAAATGTGTTTACATTTATTTCGTATTCGAGTGATCTATTTTATTGATTAAAAAAAATCGTTTCAAGGAATCGATAAATACGATAGTTTTAACGTCATAATCGATTTATTATTAATACGTTGAACTCCAGATTAGAAACCAAACTTAGGCTAGTGGGCCACGGCAAACACCCTACGACCGACAATAAGTCGATTCCTCTTCTCTGAAAATAATGAGTAGGTAATCACTGTTTCCGTAAATCGCCAATTATTTTTGAGAAAAGCTTGACAAAATTTGCGAAAAAACACGTCAACGACTCTTTGTAAGATTTTAATGTTTTTTTTATTGGTTTTTTTTATCGGTGCGGTCTTAAAGGAAAGTACGGGGCTAATACGATTATTGTTTTTTTCGAACAGAAAAAGCTGCCGAAAGAATATTATCGATGATTTGAACAACTATAACGCCATCATGCAATTTCTTGTTTTACTTAGCGAATTTTCTACAGACATTTCTGTCAGTTTTAGAACGGTACAGTAGCAGTGACATTCACTGGGTCGCGATTCCGGTCCGGTCGTAGATGCAGCGAACCACTGCGTTTGCTGGGGCAGATATTAGCAGTCTCACAGGAATAGCCCCTCGAAGTTACCAGCAATTGCTGTTTCGTATCGTGATACTACCTTGACTAATCTATATATTAATACGTGAAGCAAAAACTTTGTATCCCTTTTTACGAAAATTGCGCAGACGGAGGAGTATGAAATTTTCCACACTTATAGAGAATATGAATAAGAAGTGCATGCACAATGCTAATATTTTTTTTAAATTATGCATAAAAGATACATTAAATCAATAAAGAAAACATTACACACACTCCATACCATGTATTTGACGCACACACGCATGCATACTATTTATTGTTAAACTTTTGTTCTTGACGTCTGTTGTCAAATTGAGAATAGATTAAATATTGGTTGTCTTTGTTAATATTTTTATAGTGTAGTCTTGGCGAAATTTGTGATTATAGAAGTATAAAATACAATCATAATAGTGTACAAACTTACAATTCCAATTAATTATAGTCGAATTTCGACTACTGCGGGACCTCTAGTACTTATAAAAAAAGCATGATATTAACAGGAAAAAAACTAAAATAAAAACTGATTTTTTATAATCTCAGTTAACTTTATCATCTGGTGTTCATGACGGTCCTTGCACTTACCATCGCAACTAATCTCGTTCTTTCCTATCTCAAAGTTGTATTAACTTATTTTGACCAATTTGAATACCGAGAGAACGGTTAATAATTTTATTAAAAGAACTATCTTCAAGATTCTACTTAGTTCTAGTAAATTATTATTATCCTTTTTGGTCATTCACAAATCGTCACGTTCATTATCTATATTTGCACTATAGATAAAAACATGCTCCTTTTTTAAGTCGTAGCGGATATAGACTCTCCTTTCAATTCATAGATTAAAAAGAAACGAAATATTTCATTATCATTCAGCCGGCAATGGTTTCATTCTAATACCAGAGTGTAACGGTTGCGATGATACGCCTTTTACACATTTTTATTGGAGCAAAGCAAATGATTTGCTTTCTAAAGTTGGCCGCCATGTTTTCGAACGAACCTGAGTGCTTTCATTTTGACAGCTGTCATCTTTTTGGTTTATTTTACTTAGCGTTTTTTCTTATTATTATAGACGAACAATATATTTTAAAAGACAATACAGAGTGTCACATCCAAACATTAGTATAAGTTTTTTTTTAAAAACGTAAGTAAATAAGGAAAATGGCAAACAGATAAAGAGGTCAATGTGGTCAACTTTGGCGTGTGAAAAAATAATTTAATACTTATTATTGAACTTTCGGGATCAAATGGCAAATTTTATCAGTTCATTTCAAATTAGTAATCTTGCGATGTTGCCCTACTGCTTTTAACTCGAAAAAGCTAAAGTTATTTCATTCTTGAAGATAGCATTGATTACTTTCAGAAGTGAAAGTGTTCATAAAATGGACCTGTGGTTCCATATCCCTTGATCGCAAACTATCTATAGATCGACTCTCTATTAATGCCCATAAAATACCGACCATTGCGCAATTTGATTATAGGTATTAGGCATCGACCTGTACCGAAATTTTTAATAAGTTAAAAACATTTATACATAACCATTTAAAATTACTTTTCTGTGAATTTAGCATTGATAATTTATATTTTCTATTTAGTTTAAAGATTTTTTTATAAATCCGTTATATGTACAATGATAAAATCATTACGGAAAAAAGCGCAATTGTAGCTTATTTCAAAGCGAAGTACTTTGTCGCAGACCCTTCAGAGACTGTACTAAACTGGATATTGGAGATACTGTTAACTTATAAACAAAATAATTATGGTTCAGTACAATAATGAAAACTGTATCGGACGGTTAGCGTGGTGGACGGTTAACAAGTCATTGTGATGCGTAGAGAGAATATGCATGTGACTAGGAGGTGTATGAAAAAGGTAGTGCAAGGTAGAGGTCGACTAAAGAAAACATGGATGGAGTGTGTGAATGACGATATGAGAGAGAGAGGAGTGAGTGTTGAGATGACGGCTGATAGAAAAGAATGGAAGAGAAAAACTAGCCGTGCCGACCCCACCTAGTGGGATAAGGTGGAGACAAAGAAGATGAATGAAAACTGTATCTTAAATCAATAAATGTTTAGTTTTGAGTAAGCGCGTCGCTTCGTGACATCGCTACGCCATGAGCGACGCTCTTAGCTCCATTATAATTTCAGTATCCCTTTAGCCACGAATCATGTACTTTAAACTTGTAGAATTTTAATATTTTAATTAGTCTGGCTACTCTCGGACTTACTAAAAGATGTTGTTGTCAGAAACTATTAAAAAAAGATGTTGTTGTCAGAAACTATTAAAAAACGTATCGCACCTTTTCACGATAATAAATCACGTCTCGATAGAGATTTCAAATTAAATTGAATTTGGAACGACACGACGTTCGATTAACGGTCGGCAATTCAAAATAACTGTTGTTTAATATTTTAAATCATAACATTGACAATGACAATGCTCTTTGTTTCTACTTCTCAATTACGAGTCCGCATTGTGTAAAGTTGAAATGAATATTTCACTTGTCACGTAAATTTGAAAAATAATAATTATGTAACGGACTAATGCCAATACATTGCAAAAAATCTGACGAAACATTCTGTGAATTGACAGAACAGTAATATTTACACTGAAGTATGTACGTTATCAAAATTGTTATCTTTGTAAACACACTTACGATATGTTTATGACTAATTTGTATAAGCTTATTTTCGTAGACCTCTTATTTTAATCTTTCACTTTTCACTTCCTATTATTAAAGACAGTAGTGTGAGTTTTGATCGAGAGGGGTTGCATTCAAATTGTTTAATTCTATCGTCGCTGTAGACGAAATAAATGAAAATAGTGTACTTACTTCCTCTTAAGTACACTACATTCGAAAAACAATATGTCGGCTTATAGATTACCTGTGGAAATGCGGCATAATGGATGTGGGAGTTTCCACTTTTAATTAAAAAGCTCACGGAGCTGTTAACCCTTGCATTTAACAATTATGCAAATCAAATCAAATTTTTTTTATTTACTGAGACTTTTTCAGTGGACTTTTTGGAGGATCCCGAGAAGTTACGTCCAGCGACTTTGTTTCATTTTCCCATATTTGTGTGCACTTTCACAGATACTAAACAATTAATAAACCACCGTTATTAGGTACACATTTAAACGTTAAGAAACACTAAAACGAATCACACAACTTCACTACTCGCGTTCCCGCCAAAAAGTCTGGCGAGAGTTTAGTTCAGTATTTGGTATTTTAACTGACAAAAAAACCGGATGCGACTTCCCTTTTCTCATTTCAAAGGAAACGGATGATGTGTAATAATAGACACTAATTAATGTTCGATATTATTAGGTCGCGCTGACTGATGCATAAAGGATGGTGTTGCCGACATTTCTGTTCTTTTTGTTAACTGAAATATGCTCAATCTCGAACCACGACTCGAAGCAAATAAATATCGAGGGGTCAAATGGTTTAAGCGATATTTAGCGACATTTATCTTTGTAATTCAAGGTGCGTTTTATTTGGTACTAGCTGACCCGGCAGACTTCGTAGTGCCTCAATCGATAAATAGAAGACCTAAACTTTTGTATAAAATAAACTTAAAACAAATAAAAATAATAAACAAAATTGTTATTTTTATTTAATTCCGAGCATTTTCATATATATTTACCTTTTAAACCTTCTCTGGACTTCCACAAATAATTCAAGACCAAAATTAGCCAAATCGGTCCAGCCGTTCTCGAGTTTTAGCGAGACTAACGAACAGCAATTCATTTTTATATATATAGATTTTTGTTTGTTTGAATTTCCTCTTCCTAGCCTTCTTGACCTGGGGGTTGTGCCCTCTGTTGATAATGCCCCATTAGCAAGCTCGACGAACAGCAATTCATTTTTATATAATATATATATAGATATAGGTTAGCAACCAGCGCTCGATATTTTTAATTGAACTTCAATTAAGTTTACTCCATTCAAATAGCTGAAGAAGTTTTTTTGTTACATTTTTTTCAAATTTTAAAATTTAAATGACTTACTTTCCTGTAAAGTTGAAAATATGTCGCTTAAACCAAACAGCCTTTCATCCCTCGATATGTAAATTGTCGCCGAGCCATGAGCGCTAAGTACATAGATTAAAATAATTATTTAAACAGTTCGGTGTTTTATTAATCAAAACCAACAAATATTGTTGTACATACGTACAACAATAACTCGTGATTCACGTCATCGTGGAAGTCTTTGCCCGTGTTACGAATATAAAATAAAAACCTCGGTTCGCAGCATAATGGCGGGACGCGCCATATTGGCGGCCATTGTCCCATAGTTTCACAGCTGACTAATATCCGGTCTTAATTATGTGGCTTATATGGTTGATACAATGAACATGGACATTTGATGTCCGTTTAAGGACTTTATTTAGGGATAATATTGCTTTAAATCGTGACTTTACTCCGACAACGAATGTTCAAATATGTCTTAAGATTATCAGTGCGTTCTTTGAGATAATTTTGGTTCCCTGAAATAAATTTAACACTGAATTCCACTCCTTGACGTATTATCTTCGACATTCAATGACCCCAAGATATGATTTTTTTATGTTTATTCCGGGAAATGTCCAAGTAAACTCGCCATAGTTGTCAATATCATTTAAGATATTGATATCGATTGAGGATCAGATTCCTTAGCAGAGTACTTAGGGTCCCAACAAGCTTGGTTGAAGTTTTTAAAGCAGTCTGGTACTTGAAATATACGAGCTAATTTTACGTGCAACTGTTATATCTCTGCTCTGCCTATGTTTACACACATTAAACAAAAGAAATGCCTACATACCTTTATAATCGTGTTATCTTTCAGAGTTCAAGGTATGGGTCACAAGTGACAGTCATTTTTCAGAACGTGCGTTATGTTATCAAAATAGTTTTATTAGTAACGTTCTTTTAATATTAATTAGGAAATACGACGCAAGGAGGAGGAAATTCTTAGCTGAGAATTCATCTAATTATCCAAGCCAAATCGGTCTAGCCGTTCTCTAGTTTTAGCGAGACTAACGAACAGCAATTCATTTTTATATATTTTTATTATTACATATATATATATATATCTATATATTAATACGTGAAGCAAAAACTTTGTATCCCTTTTTACGAAAATTGCGCGGACGGAGGAGTATGAAATTTTCCACACTTATAGAGAATATAGAGAAGAAGTGCATAATGCTAATTTTTTTTTTAAATAATGCATAAAATATACATTAAATCAATAAAGAAACATCACACACACTACAGACCATCTATTTGATGCATGCGTACTATTTATTGTCAAACTTTTGTTCTTGACGTCTGTTGTCAAATTGAGAATCTATATATTAATACGTGAAGCAAAAACTTTGTATCCCTTTTTACGAAAATTGCGCGGACGGAGGAGTATGAAATTTTCCACACTTATAGAGAATATAGAGAAGAAGTGCACAATGCTAATTTTTTTTTTAATAATGCATAAAATATACATTAAATCGATAAAGAAAACATTACACACACTACAGACCATGTATTTGACGCACACATGGATGCATACTATTTATTGTCAAACTTTTGTTCTTGACGTCTGTTGTCAAATTGAGAATAGAATATGGTTTGTCTTTGTTAATATTTTATATAGTGTTGTCTTGGCGAAATTTGTAATTATAGAAGTATAAAATACAATCATAATAGTGTACAAAGTTACAATTCCAATTAATTATAGTCAAATTTCGACTACTGCGGGACCTCTAGTATAGATTAAATGGTGATTTTTGTCTGTACAGTTAGAGTCTAGTTAAGGCTGAAATTCAAGGTTTTGCGTACCTACGTCAGTAATTTCTCACTATCAACGATTATAATTAGATGAATTCTCAGCGAAGAATTTCCTCCTTCTCCTTGCGTCGTATTCCTAATTAATATTAAAAGAACGTTACTAATAAAACTATTTTGATAACATAACGCACGTTCTGAAAAAACATGACCTTAAGGCTTCGTCAAACAGAACGCGTAATTAACGCGCGTCAGAGCGCTACGCTATGACGCCGAGATGTGTTGTACTACTACGGTATCATACCGTCACACAGAGCGCCATGCGCCAACGCTATAAGCGCTATAGTAGCGATAGTACAACACATTTTATGCGTTATAGCGCGGCGTTAGTTTAGCGCTCTGACGCGCGCTAAGTACGCGTTCTGTTTGACGAAGCCTTTAAACTCTGAAAGATAATACGATTGTAAATAAATGTATGTAGGCATTTCTTTTGTTTGATGTGTGTAAACATAGGCAGAACAGAGATATAATAGTTGCAAGTATAATTTGCTCGTATATTTGAAATACAAGACTGCTTTAAAAGGTTAGTTTACTGGTCGTAGGACCTCTTGTGAGTCCGCACGGGTAGGTACAACCACCCTGCCTAATTCTGCCGTGAAGCAGTAATGCGTTTCGGTTTGAAGGGTGTGGCAGCCGTTGTAACTATACTGAGACCTTAGAACTTATATCTCAAGGTGTGTGGCGCATTTACGTTGTAGATGTCTATGGTTTCCAGTAACCACTTAACACCAGGTAGGCTGTGAGCTCGTCCACACATCTAGGCAATAAAAAAAAAATGTCTATGAGCTCCGGTAACTACTTAACACCAGGTGTGCCGTGAGCTCATCCATACATCTAAGCAATGAATAAATTTAAAATGTGAATAAATGCAACTAAAGTTTGCAAAAACAATGGCGACCCGGTGCCATCTTTAGTCTTACTAAGAATCTGTCAACTTTAATGCGAACAGACTTTTTCATTTTATATATTCTGCTGAAATGTAATATGAAAATAATAAAATAATATATAATATGTATAATAATAATAATAATTTATTTATTTCTCTCTTTTAAATTATAGTACAAATACAAATGGAAATTATAATTTATTTTGTAAGCCTTTGAAAGAGCTGAAGTCTGTGCTAGGTTCGAAGACCTGTATTACTGATCTCCAGGCTCCCTCCTTCTTAGGATAGATTAGGTTAGGTTAAGTCGTGAATAGATGCTACGGACTAGTGTTGAGAGATCATTAGGTGTTATCATTTAAGGTCATTATGCGTGTGTGAATGTGTGTGTAGTGTGTGTGCGTGTGTGTATATGTGGGCGTGTGCGCGCATGCATTTTGTATTGTGTATGTGTGAGTATCTGCATCTATGCGTGTTTATTATTACTAATTTAATTAATTTATAAAAATAATTTATAATTTAATTAATAAATTTAATTGCTTAATTAAAATTTAATATTAAATTCATGATGGACATTAAACATTTCATTAAAACTTAGAAAATCACCTTTCGAACCTAAACTTCTTACATAAAAATTCTTCGTTTTATTGATAACATTTTAATTATAAAGTAGAAAAAAAAAAGACTTCCTTCTTAAATAGATCGATGTCTCGGAAACTGAATATCACATTGTTTTACTACCTATTCGAAATTAAATTCAATTGACCTTCACGCTTGTCGATTTATGTCGCCACCAAAGTATGTAATCTTATAATTCTTGAAATAACCGCGTTCCTTAGCCAGATTAACGTTTCGCTTATAAGTTATAACATATTATTATATCTAAGAGAACTAACCAAATACGAATATTTTCACAATTTTTTGTAGTTTTCGTTTATCAATTTGTTAGCTTTGATCGTGTTAGCAATGCTGACGGATTCATTTGTTAGCGTAAACTTATAATGATTCGATAATGACTTTTAATTTCAATCATCCCGACAGGTTTTTCGTTAGTTTTTATTGCCCTTGTAGGCAAACGAGCACATTGTCCACCTGATGGTGAGTGGTTACCATCGCCCATGGACATCAGCAATGCCAAGGGCAGAGCCGATCCGCTGCCTACTGTTTTTATGCGTATGACTAAAAAAAAGACATGGAATTTCCTCTTTTTCGAGATCACAAGATTACGAGTGGTCCCTTAGATCTTTTTAAACCTAATCCAACGTTTCATCAATACAATCAGCTTAAACACGTATTATCTACTTATCCTGTACTAGGCAAAACATTCTGCTTTGTTCCAAATGCGGTTGCCGTCACTAAAATTGGCTGACTACATTGCGTCTTGATAACAAATTGGTAATAATATCATTTCCAAATATTCTTACATTGCAGCTTATTGTTAGCAAGACTTATTTCCTAATATTAATTAAAAATTAGTCTTCTGTAAGTTTTTAAATCTTGTAACAAATTTTGATGTAGCTTCTGATACATTTTATTGGTACTCCAGAATTGGCATGATGCTAAGTAGGATGAGGTTTTTTCTTTTGTTTTTGTCTGTGATTGTAGATTTATGGTCACGATGCAGTGTGATCTAAGTTATGTCATTACGGATCCTCCAGATCCATTAACGGTGCTTTTAGGTACCACAAGCACCGGTCACCGTCGTCGTCGAACCCGTCGCTTGCGACGAAGAGCTCGTCGAGCGAATTAACCCATAGACACGGCCCACTGAGTTTCTCGCCGGATCTTCTCAGTGGGTCGCTTTTCCGATCCGATGGTAGATTCTGCGAAGCACTGCTCTTGCTAGGGTCAGTGTTAGCATCACTCCGGTTTGAGCCTCGTGAGCTCACCTACTAGTTAAGGTTACGCTGAAATAGCCTCTCAAGATAGCTTAGGTATGAAAAAAAAAACTATGTCATAATATTAATATGTAGGTATACATACTCAATAAGCATCTACTGTTTGACAAATTGACGCTAACTCAACAAAACATAGTCGGCAAAATTTTGAATTTATTAATCGTATCCAATGCAATTCAATCCAAGCGACATTTTTTCAACTTTACAGGAGAGCCATTTCAAGTTTAAATTTTCGAAAAAATTTATATGAGATGATTTATTATGATAAGTAAAAACATCTTCAGCTATGTATTTGAATGGAGTAAACTTAACTTAATTTCAATTAAAGACATCGAATCGTTGATACTTATATCAAACTAGCGACCCGCCCTCGCTTCGCTTCGGAAACATTAAATTTTATTATTGACCCGCCATGTTGCGCGCGGTACGACAATAACTGCGGGTGACGCCGCGGGGCACACCTAGTCTAAAAAAGTAGCCTAAGTTACTCCTTATATCATCAGCTACCTATTAGTGAGTCTCATCAAAATCGGTCCAGCCGTTCCAGAGATTAGCCGGAACAAACAGACAGACAGACAGACAAAAATTGTAAAAAATGATATTTTGGTGTATGTACCGTATGTATATATGTATTTACTTTTTACTACATGTATATTCATATGCATGTAGTAAAAAGTGGTTATTTCAATATTACAAACAGACACTCTAATTTTATTTATTTGTATAGATGTCTAAATAAAACGGACCTTTAATTACAAAGATAATATTTGCTTAAACCAAAATTAAATACCCTATCACCCCTCGAAGTATCAATAGTAAATACGATAGTCAGTGGAAAATTTTCTGTGCCTCGAAAGAGCATTACAAATTAAAAAAAAAAAAAAATGTGTGCGTGTACTAGTGTACACACGTAAGAAGTGAAACTTCTTTATGGCCTTATTTTTCGAAAAATGATCTACATGCAACTTTCTAGAAATTGGTTAAATAAAGTTAAATTAGATAAAGTTTAAACAAAAGGATTTTATTATCATAGACATGAATACAAAAAAGTTAAATTAGATAAAGTTTAAACAAAAGGATTTTATTATCATAGACATGAATACAAAACAGATGGCGCGTAACGGAAAAATGTGACGCGTAACCGAAAAATGTGACGGTAAATTTTTTTCCAACGCCGATAAAGAAGTTTCACTTCAACAAGCTACATAAATGTATCAATTGCGTACGGGTAGATATTGTTTGAAGCCAGTGTTTGCGTTATTACGCACGATTTCACAGTTTTCCTACAACATTGACTCGTTCCGAACCAGTGATCGGTTTACTTGTTGCAACGGCAGACGTGTGATTATATTTCCTATTCATCATCATATAATGTGAGTAAAATATTCAAGTTCACACTAACACTATCGGGTGTCGAATAAAAATGACGCAATTACAATTTTTTATATCGAGTTTGCTTTTGCAAGAAAGATTGTGGCACCAAATAGTAGTTCTTTGGAGAATCGAGAGCCATAGATTTAATAAACACCCACAATATACACTATTTAATTCTGAGACTTCATACATAGGTACATATTGTGTTACATATCCACTGTCATATCGTAAACTACCACAAAAACAACAACAGATGAGCTCTTACGACTTGTGGCTTGTAATTTAAAACTGACTGCCTATATAACAAAAGGACTGTCGCAATAATACGTTTTTAATAATATACACGTACTGCATTGCGTGATAAATACATTTCCAATAACGATTGCAACGAGGACTGCTGTTTTTTAAAACAGTTTATGTATACATTTTGTAAAAAGACTTTTTCTTTGCGTTTCGCCATCTTGCGAAATGTTGCCATATATGAAAACGCTAAATGCTAATTTCGTTCGTTGAATAATCTGTGTCTTTTGTACTGTCAATTTAATATTATCAGTATTTTTTTTTTCATGGAACCGGTACATTTGTTTTTATTGGTAAGAATAACGTTCGTATAAAACTTGAAAACCTACTCCATGCGAGATGCCAACTAGGCACGTATAGCTGAAAACCATACATTATAATAATTCATGTATTAGTTTTGGTTTTGGTGGTGTCTGAGGTTCCCTTCTTTGGATGCCATTACAGACGTCGAAGATCCATACCCATAGATTTTACTAATCCGTGCTCGCATTTCGTTGCATCAATACTCAAGATTAACTCACTTAGTTGCTCATCGGATCTTCTCAGCGGGTCGCGATTCTTATCCGGTGGTAGGTTCTAGTAGGACTAGTGCTAGCAAATTCTCTCAGGTTGAGCCCGTGAGCTGACCTACCCGACCTGGCTCTGACATCACGCGATAAAAGAGATAAATGTGTCACAAGCCAACGCTTGGGCCGATCGTGTCTCTCTATCGTTTGTTCCGCGCTCTCGCTTGCACGCTCAGGCTCAGGCGGAACGTGACACTTTTTCGTGCGTGCAGCCAGTGCTCAACCGATTTATGACGTCATCACGTCAAAAACTCAAGAAAGTAGAAAGTGATGAGAATACCTACTTCTGAGCAGTAATATATCTACTAATATCATTTTAGACCGTCTGCAATAGTCATGCAGCGTAAGAAGATCCTACTTAAGATATACTTCGTTATGGCAACCCTGATTCAATTTTGTATTATGAATAATTAGTCGCAATAACAGTACGTCATATTGGAGGATAATTAACCATTATAATAATATGTATTCTTATGTTTATATTTCTTGAAATGTCAACAACAATGAAAACCGTCAATATTCGTGTCATCATGGATAAAGTCGCTTGGTGTGGTTGCGAGAGATGCGACACTGGCCGGGTTTAAATCATAAGTGATATTATACAAATTAATCTGATTCCGAATTGTTTTAAACTTAGCAGATATTTACATATGCTGTGTGGATCACGAATTTATATGCACTATTATTCAATACGGTTCTTATTATAACCGTAAGTGCTCGCACGCCTCCATCGACGCCTATACAGATTGGTCACTCACACAACTAAGGTCGGCGCGCAGTCTTACCTTTTTTTTTTTATTGCTTAGATGTGTGGACGAGCTCACAGCCCACCTGGTGTTAAGTGGTTACTGGAGCCCATAGACATCTACAACGTAAATGCGCCACACACCTTGAGATATAGTTCTAAGGTCTCAGTATAGTCACAACGGCTGCCCCACCCTTCAAACCGAAACGCATTACTGCTTCACGGCAGAAATAGGCGGGACGGTGGTACCTACCTATATAGTACTATATAGGTTGGTAATAGGTTCTTAGACATTTGATGACTTCTTTATTTTGGGGTGTTGCAAGCGCTATGGTCACACTAATGCGTTTCGGTTTGAAAGATGAGGAGCTGGTCTTGTACTGGCTAAAACTGAGACGTTAGAACTGATGTCTCAAGCTGGATGGCGGGATGTACGCTGTAGATACCCATGGGCTCCGGTAACCACCAAGTGGGCCGTGACCTTCTTCTTCCTAGCGTTTTCCCGGTCTAATGCCAGAGTCCGCTTCCTATTTAAAATCCTCCATTTTGCCCTGGTCTTCGGCATCATTCTGGGCGAGATTATTTTCCGTCCCCGCCTTTACCACATCCAACCAGCGTTTCTTAGCTCGTCCACCCATTTAAACAATAAAAAGAAAGACAAATCTGTGTGCATTCTTTTTTGTGGTCGTTTTTTGGTCTAACCACTGAGTTCGTTGACTCAGTGTTCTCAATGAACTTCCACCATGAAGGAACAACATTGTGTGACCAAAATCAAACACGAAGTCTTTAAATCGTCATTACTGTAAACCTATTACAATACTGGTGGTAGGACGTCTTGTGAATCCGCACGGGTAGGTAGGTACCACCAGTCACCACCCTGCTTATTTCTGCCGTGAAGCAGTAATGCGTTTCGGCTTGAAGGGCGAGGCAGCTGTGGTAACTCTACTGATATTTTAGAACTTATAACTCAAGGTGGGTGGCAGCATATACGTTGTCTATGTCTATGGGCTCCGGTAACCACACAACCCTAAGTGGGCTGTGAGCACTTTCAGCCAGGTATGCAATAAAAAATAATTGTTTACAGTTTGTAGAGACATCGACCTCAAGCCTCAAGGCGAGTGTCATTAACGTAGTCATACGTATTAACACGGTTTGATAAACTTAACACCGAAGTCGTAAACGTGTCTGTCCGTTTGCCACAAAAAAAGCGGCAAATTCACAGTTAAAAATTCGTGACTTTTTTTTTTTATTGCCGTGTAGGCAGACGAGCATACGGCCCACCTGATGGTGATTGGTTACCGTCGCTCATGGACGTCAGCAATGCCAGGGGCAGAGCCAAGCCGCTGCCTACCGTTACTGCATTTACCAAGCGAGAAGTATCTTTGAAACGAAAAGAAAGTAAAAAAAAAAAGCTAACAGCCACATTCAATCTTTCTTTATATTCGTAATCCATCAGCCCATATTGTTTTTGAGCTGAGAACCTAAGAACATCCTATGAGAATGTTACAATGTTAGTCACAGAACGTTTCGGATTACCAGATTCTAAGAAATATTTGTTTTTTCATCCTTTAGTCACGCAATATCGCGTTAAAAACAACAAAAACAATGTTCTTTTGATAGTGTGCAACGTTTTTTTGGAAACCACTCCGACAAGTTCATGATTTGGAAGAATTATCCGTGACCTTGACTATTAATAGTAGCTAAGAAATTAACTATATAGAGTTCTTTATCGATATAATACAGTACAGTTGGCAGCAACCGAGATAAAAGGAAGAAAAAAAAAAACAGATCACTTGAATCTTTGTTTTTAAATCCTACCTATGCTGATAGCCTTGAGAGCTGATAGCCTATTTCAGCTTTTCCTTAACGTGTAGGTGAGCTCACGGGGCTCTAACCGGGAGTGTTGCTAACACTGGACCTAGCAAGAGCAGTGCTTCGCAGAATCTACCACCGGATCGGAAACGCGACCCACTGAGAAGATCCGGCGAGAAACTCAGTGGGCTGTGTCTATGGGTTAATTCACTCGTCGAGCCCATCGTCACAAGCGACGGCTTCGACGAGGACGGTGACCGGGGCTTGAATAAAAAATAGTCTGAAAATAAGTAATAAAAGACTTGTGCTGATAAAGAAGGCTATATATACGATCGATCGGACAACCACGTATTGTTAATCCAAGGCTATTAATTGTCCTTAAACAACGCGACGTTTATATTAAAATCGAATGAACGCCGACCACTTTATCGATAACAATAACAATTACAAATACAACAGCGTTAGTTTCTCTATTAATACAACCAAGAAAACAGGGTTAAACTATAAAAATACTGCCGAAACAGCCCACTAAGTTTCTCGTCGGATCTTCTCAGTGGGTCGCGTTTCCGATTCGCTGGTAGATACGGTCGGTAGGCAGCGGCTTGGCTCTGCCCCTGGCATTGCTGAAGTCCATGGGCGACGGTAACCACTCACCATTAGGTGGGCCGTATGCCCGTCTGCCTACAAAGCCAATAAAAAAAATAAAAAAAGAGATACAGCGAAGCACTGCTCTTGCTAGGGCTACTGTTAGCAGACTCTCCGGTTGAGCCCGTGAGCTCTCCTACCCGTCCGGGGGTAGCTGGAATAGCCTCTTAGGCCAGCGAATAGGTAGGAAACTGCCAAATGACAATGAACACCGAAATGATTCAATCAACAAGATTAAACACCAAATTACTAGTTAAATTACTGGCTGCGACGACTCAGAGCGCATTCCGGAGAATTAGCGGAATTATTCAATTACATTACTTGTATCATGACCACGACACCAACAACTTTTAAGATAATGTGTTTCACCGAAAGAAAATTATTAAAGCATGTTCTTGTGTTTTAATATGAACTAATAAATCGATTTAGCTAATAATAATAACGTGGACCGTGTCGTCAAGCCACATGTTAATTACTATTTTTATTGTCTCATAAAAGTCACTCATAAAACTATAAACACAGTCGAATAACGTAAAACAAAATTAAAATCTGTTCATAAATATGTAATATAACCCATAAATTGTAAATGCCAAAACTTCCGTTGCGACTAAGTTACGTGCAACCTTTAGGATATTAACTATATTCATGCCGCCACTGACCTTGAGACGTGCCTTTATTAAATAAGTAAGTTAAGTACCCCATTTATTTGAAAAGATAATAATATTCATTCTTAATACAAACTTACATATTATTGATTGATTTTAGGTACCTTAAGCACCGGTCACCGTCCCCGTCGAACCCGTCGCTTGCGACGAAGGGCTCGACGAGTGAATTAACTCACAGACACAGCCCACTGAGTTTCTCGCCAGATCTTCTCAGTGGGTCGCGTTTGCGATTGCGTTGGTAGATTCTGCGAAACACTGCTCTTGCTAGGGTCAGTGTTAGCAACACTCCCGGTTTGAGCCCCGTGAGCTCACCTACACGTCAAGAAGAAGCTTAAATAGCCTCTCAAGGATATCAGTATAGGTCGGAAAAAAAATTAAAAAAAAATTGATTGAGTACAATTTTATAGCACATTCAATGTATGGTGCATACGTATAAGTAGTTTCAACTAATATATTCACAAACATTTTATTAATGTCAAACATGACACTAATTGTATGAAATATATTAAACTAGCTGACCCGGCAGACTTCGTAGTGCCTCAATCGATAAATAAAAGACACATCAAGAAGACACATCAAAGGAAAAACAAAATTGTTTGTTTTTATATAATTCCGAGCTTTTTTATATTTTCTTCGCTTTTAAACCTTCCCTGGACTTCCACGAATAATTCAAGACCAAAATTAGCCAAATCGGTCCAGCCGTTCTCGAGTTTTAGCGAGACTAACGAACAGCAATTCATTTTTATATATTGAGATAGATAATTCGACATTAAATTATAGACCGCGAATTGTCGTTGTCTATAATTTGTACACAGTTTCAAGAACAGACAGACTTAAATAGACAAGTAATGTCTGAATTAAAGGTTATTAAATCTAAATTAATAAATCAATTCAAGAATATCATGGCCTCATTTTTAATGTCAATACTTTCAACTGCTTCGCGCTAGTATTTACAGGATTTATCTTAGTCAAACGAGAGGACACAATCTCGTGATGCTAAAATAGCATTTCACTGTAGTAAGTCATTAGTACAGTCTTTTATTTTGCGAAATATTTCACTTCAACGCAGTCTTAAGTTCAATGACCGCTTTGTGAGTTGATTGTTTCTGAAGTTATGGGTTTACGTAAAAAAATATTTTAGTTTTTTTTATTTTTTTATTGCTGAGATTTGTGGACGAGCTCACAGCCCACCTGGTGTTAAGTGGTTACTGGAGCCCATAGACATCTATAACGTAAATGCGCCACACACCTTGAGATATAGTTCTAAGGTCTCAGTATAGTCACAACGGCTGTCCCACCCTTCAAATCGAAACGCATTACTGCTTCACGGCAGAAACAGGCGGGGCGGTGGTACCTACCCGTGCGGACTCACAAGAGGTCCTACCACCAGTAATTACGCAAATTATAATTTTGCGGGTTTGATTTTTATTGCACGATGTTACTCCTTCACCGTGGAAGTAGGTATTATCATCAATCAAAGACTTAATTAGTACGAAGCGATATGATCTAACATAAAAATCTGTGAGTACATGGTTTTTAACGTTGGTCTCCATACAAATTTGAGTTAACTTTTACGCTATCGAGAACGTTACAAAACTCGCACTAAGCACACAGAGCCGTTTAAGCACGTTATCAAGCTTACTGTCCAAGGACAGTTAAACATTTGTCTAATCCAAAAGCTCGCGTGTACATGATGAAATTATGCGTGAATACGTCAATTGGAATCACAACGCTACGTGATGAACAACGATTCCGGAAGATTAAAAATCTGTAATATCGATTTTTTCCCCTCCCCAATCATTGCTAGCCTAAAGGCTGTTCCAACGCGGACCCGAGTATCGATATCCTCTTCAACGTGCCGTGTAAAATGACTTCCATCCTCATCAGGTCATGAAAATTGGACATACACACGATCCCTCTCCGCGTAACGTTAAATATTAGTTGGTTCAACATGGCCGTCATTCGTCTGAGAATGTGAACAATGTACCTTTTTTGTCCGATTTTCCTGTTCGTAATGGCGTTCTAATTATTAAATCTAATTGTTTTTTTTACGCCTGTCTGCTCGTGTTGTTTTTTATCGTCCAGGATAGAATTTCCTGTTTATATTGTTCGTTCTTGATTGGATTGACGAAAAAAATTGTTTATTTTATTTTATTGCACAACATCTTTGCCTGCAATTCTGTTTGTCATTATCGTTTAATTAATTAATCTTATTCAAACTAGCTTCATTTCTAAACGATTATTTTGACAGGTGGCAACGTCAAAAATAAAATGGCGCCCTCTTCCTTTTTTTTTTTAAGGTAAACAAGTAATGTTTACATAGTGCCTCGTTACAATATGCCCGTTAACGTAAGCTCTGTTTATTGCTTTAACATGTTCCAAAAAGTTTGTGATGACGAATACACAACATTTATGGTGTTGTTATAAATAAAGGAACGAGCAACTTCACGGACAAGCGGCCGTTTTAAGCTAATTGTTGCTAAGATATGAATTGTGGATACTTTTAGGGAAATACAAAGTAATTGGGAATTTATAATCTTTACAGACATTGTCTTTTCTAAGCGTTTACTGTTTAATGAAGCCGAATAAAGAAAATTAAAATCTCTTTCTAAATAAGTTAAATAGAAAACGCATTATTTTTGTATAATAACGATTCTAAACTAACACCATCATTGCGAGAAAGGGATATAGTACCGTCTCTTAATCGACAACTTTATTAACACAATTACTCAACTGTTATTCCTTAAGCTTACTTTACTGGTGCAGACGAGCTTAAAAGCGACCGTCAACCACTAGACTATCAACAGCTTTATCTTATAAACACACTTTACGTTGCATAGATACAATCTATGTACAATTCTTCTCTAAGTCGTATGCACTCTTGGCAGAGTGGTCGTGGTCATTACTTCCGGTGATGGTACGCTTCACCACCAGACGTCGCCATTCCTCGCGTACTGCGGCCCTTCTTGTGCACTCCTGTGTACAATTAGGTATACTAAAAAAATAAGATATCATAATGTGTAAACCATTGCCGTACAATAAAGGATCATGCTACTGAGTTCTGAGCTCACGACCACTTCGATAAAGCGGCACGACACGAGAACCCTCTCATCGTGGCCGCCGGTAACTACATTCCCCGATCCTGCGGACAGAATAGAAAGCAATCGACGTCGCCCCAAACACGTCATTTCGGATCCTCCCGATCCACTAGCGGTGCTTTTAGGTACCTCAAGCACCGGTCATCCTTCTCGTCGAACCCGTCGCTTGCGACGAAGGGCTTGACGAGTAAATTAACCCTCAGACACAGCCCACTGAGTTTCTCGCCGGATCTTCTCAGTGGGTCGCGTTTCCGATCTGGTGGTAGATTCTGCAAAGTGCGGCTCTTGCTAGGGTTCGTGTTAGCAACGTTATCAGGTTTGAGCCCCGTGAGCTCACCTACTAGTTAAGGTTCCGCTGAAATAGCCTCTCAAGGCTCTCAGCTAGGAAGGAAAAATAAAGAGCTCACGAGCATCACCTTCCTTAAGACCAGATCCCCGTCACCAGTCACATCTCTTCACAGCACCACCCGCGCGGACTCAACGCGCCGCCATTAACCACGTAAAACTATTTCCATCGCGTTGTTTTAATAAACTGCTTTGAAACTCTAATCGTTATTCATCCGCCTCCATGTTACAACTCCTTCATCAAAGAGAACGAGTACTTAAACTCCCGAGTTACGTTCGTTTTATGGCAACACTGAAAATGTTTATCGATGGGTTTATTGACTGTTCTTAACGTTCATAAAGTGCGCTTATAAAGGCACGCGGCTTGGTGGCAAGTAGTTAGGGCCGTATTTGGGCATGTAAACTATGAAATTCTGTTTGAAATTTTTAAGTTGACAACACAACAGTAATTGGCATGTCTAATATCATGCCCGGTATCTATACTAATATATAAATCTACAGTGGTTTTTACGGATGCTCCGTTAGTTGGTTCAGTAGTTAATCATGCATCCGATTGACTTGAAACTTGGTATCCATGTAGAAAATACATGTACCTAATGGATTGGCTAGTATTTATATAAGTGTTGGACTCCCTAATAATAATGAAAATAAATAATAATGTTCATTTTAAATGCCCAGAGAAGCGGGCGAGTACGGCCAGTTGTTTATAAGGGTAAACAAACGGATTTATTAAATTTTATAAAAAAAAAACATTACCTTAAGATTACATTACGCTGTGCACTGTCAATTTCTAAAAGCTATGATTGGTTGAATTACTGGATCTACTTTTCTGAATCTAATAGGTACTCAATTTTTACATCCAATAAGATAACGATCAACATTTGATGTCCATCACCTCCAACAATCGATCGCTGTGCCTGACTGTGACGTCATTTGCTCGACGGCATCCTGGATAAAATTAAATTTAAAATCTAATCCAGAAGCAATGTCAGTCATTTCCTCTTCAAAACAAAATAAAGTAACATTCAAAGAAAACAAACTCAGCGGGGAGATTAAATCTTAAATAAACTCACCGTCTCGGGTTTCACGGTGTAAATTTAGTTTCATAAATATGGCAACACTCCCGCCGTCTGGCCAAAAATAAAATGCATCGGGATGTCAACGTCCAGCCGGCAATGCAACAAGAAAACGAAAAAAAAACCTACTTCTATTTTAGAATCGCTGTGGAGAGGGCGCTTGTCAGATTAACATAAAACTTAGTTATTCGAATATTTCGTTAGGCGGTTGTAAACGGACTGATATAAATTAAGGACGCAGTAAATATTATGTCAATATCAGTCAATATTGAATGATATATACTTTTACCGTTTTACAACTTTTCTATAGAGCAACATTTTTAGTAATAGTACAGTTAGCGCAATGTTCCCCTGTCATCGTTCTCGTCGAACCCGTCGCTTGCGACGAAGGGCTCGGCGAGTAAATTAACCCACAGGCACAGCCCACTGAGTTTTTCGCTAGATCTTAAAATCTTCTTAAAAAAACGGTAGGGAATATAAAAAACTAATTGTCAAAAACGTACCATGCTACAAAACCCGAGGTTGGCAAAAAAAAAATTAATAAAAAAAAAAACAATATACGAAAATTCTACTTTATAAAAATAAATAATATATACAAACGTTTAAACAAACTGCCTTTTGCTGTAGTTTATGTGAAAATTTTGTCTACGACAAAATGATGAATTACTCTAGATCGTGCTTAGATTTTCGTGACCAGAAAACTTTCTCTCACAATCAATTTTTTTCCATTAAAACTTTCTCTTAATAACAAAAGCGCTCTGAAAAGTTTCATGAATCACGTAATAATTGCTTTTTTTTTCTTGTATCTAAATCATAACGGCTGTGATTCACTGCGACTGATGTTAATATTATAATGCACTCAGTTATTGAGACAGGCTCGCTGGCCTAGCATATATCAATAGTATAGAAGGTATGTAAAAATAATTTCGAGAAATGAAAGACTATTTAGGTTAAGGGAAATTTTTGCAACATTACAGGGGTACTATTTGAATTTTAAAATTTGGAAAATATATCATAACAAAAAACTTCTTCAGCTATTTGAATGGAGTACACTTAATTGTTCGTTCAATTAAAAACATCGAACTGTTGATGCTAATGCCAAATAAAACGCACCTTTAATTACAAAGATAAATGTCGCGTATTAACCGAAATTACGCTTAGAACAAATCGCCTTTCACCTCTCGATATGTGCAGCTTAAAAACTAAAATACTAATTATTAAATCTCATCAATCATCTTTATTTTGATCATATTGATACTAATCAAAATGAAATGATTGTATTATAAACGAAGCTTGAGATGCGCGTACAAATTTAAAACTTACTCGTTCTTCTTGAAGTCCGTAAAGATGACGTTCAAAGATTTTGTTGTATTTTTTTTTAATTGCTTAGATGGATGGTCGAGCTCACAGCCCACCTGGTGTTAAGTGGTTACTGGAGCCCATAGACATCTACAACGTAAATGCGCCACCCACCTTGAGATATAAGTTCTAAGGTCTCAGTATACATAGTTACAACGGCTGCCCCACCCTTCATAATGACCTATATCAATGAATAACAATGATCTATATCAAAAGGCAGTTAATTTAAAAGTTTTTATATATTATTTATTTAATTATATATAAAATTATAATAAGTTCTAAGGTCTCAGTATAGTTACAACGGCTACCCCACCCTTCGAACCGAAACGCATTACTGCTTCACGGCGGAAATAGGCAGGGTGGTGGTACCTACCCGTGCGGACTCACAAGAGGTCCTACCGCCAGTGACTGTATTTAAACAAACGTACAAATCAACCTAATAAAAGCGTTTTAAAGACAAACTTTAAAATAAAATAAAATACCTCAAAGATGATTTTTACGTATTAATATTATAGCCTGCATTAAAATAAGTTTCTCTTGTAAAAAGCTTATCGATTCATCTTCGTTCGCCTGACTTTGGCCCGACGCTCAGTAACGGTAACACGGTGTTAATACACCGTTACTATCTTTATTTACGTAAATAAAAACTGTGGGTATTGTACAGTCTTTGACTGATAAAGTACATAGCTGACTTTATTTTTTCCTTATCTATTCGTTAGTAGCCTACGGGGCTGTTTCAGCTACGCCTGGATGGGTAGGTGAGCTCACGGGCTCAACTGGAGTGTCTGCTAACACTATCCCCAGCAAGAGCAGTGCTTCGCAGAATCTACCACCGGATCGCAAACGCGACCCACTGAGAAGATCCGGCGAGAAACTCAGTGGGCTGTCTGTGGGTTAATTTACTCGCCGAGCCCTTCGTCGCCAGCGACGGGTTCGACGAGAACGATGACCGGTGCTTGAGGTACCTAAAAGCACCTTTAGTGGATCGGCAGGATCCGAAATGACGTTTTGGGTGACGTCGACCGTATTCGACCAAAGTAGCTGATGTATAGATGAGATGATAGATTTGTAGAAGAAGTCTTCGTTTAAAGATATATGTGATTTTCGTGGAGGGACTACCTATGTGAAAATTTCTTAAGCGAAAACGTATTTAGCACCGTTATGATTTGAAGCTCTATGAAACGCAAAAGTGACACTAGAAAGAGACAAACGTATACCTGTATCCTGCAAGAGAATGAGATTTCTTATGGAAGTTCCACAAAAGCGTTTCTTTGCACGTATGCTTTTTTTTTGTTAAATTTTATTGTACCACGCTGCTGTAACTTCAAATAATGCTTCCTTAAGAATAGGTCACTGACTTCCTTAAGACTTACGGTATGCGTCGTCACAATTGAAATCGGAAATAATACGATTCCTTGTCAAAACTATTCAATGACGTACATTAGAACGATTCTCGATGTTTTCGGCTTTGAGATATAAGTACCTAAAGTTGCCTATATTTTCCTCAACCCACTATCCTCAATCTATATCTGATGTCCCATTACAGTAAGTGGGAACGTGCCAATCTTAGGAGTTACTATAAGCGTAGGAAACAATCCTGAAGACAAATAAATCTTGTCTACCTAGTGGCTCCTGACACAAAATAACAAAACATCTTGTAAAAGTGAGCAAGTTAGGCACGCTGTATAGAAAAACTTTGTCTATAAAACTCTTCATGAGTCATAGTATTCATTTACCTACCTGTACCTGATCGATAACTGGTCGGCGCCGCGTCCGGCGGGTAATTAGGGAAGCCCTACTCGTATAGAGTGGGGAGACCCAGGGTGGAGGGCGCCCCCCGTGTGCTGTATGATGCATACTTATTACGGGGCAATTTCCAGTTCGGAGGGTGGGTTAGTCGATATACAATTCTCCGACCTCGTCATGACCATGGGAATCGGTAATCGCTTAGCAACCAGACGGCTCGACATAATGAGCAACAAGAAAAGCATTTTTGTAATTCTTCTTTTCTCACTCTTGACGGAGTGATCGTGATCGTCATGTCAGAGGGGGCAGATTGGATGAGTTTCATTTTTGTAATCACTGTACCAGAAAAGAAATTCCTGCCCAAAATAAATGTACTACATTTTGACTCTTATAAACTATTGATTACCTACTAGCTGACCCGGCAGACTTCGTAGTGCCTCAATCGATAAATAAAGGACCTAAACTTTTGAATAAAATAAACTTAAAACAAACATAAGGTATCCGTCCGACGGGGGACATATGGCTAGTTTCCAGTTCGGAGGGTGGGTTAGTCGATATATAATTCTCCGACCTCGTCATGACCATGGGAATCGGTAATCGCTTTGCAACCAGACGGCTCGACATAATGAGCAACAAGAAAAGCATTTTTGTAATTCTTCTTCAGTGATCGTGATCGTCATGTCAACGGGGGCACATTTGATGCGTTTCATTTTTGTAATCACTGTACCAGAAAAGAAATTCCTGCCCAAAATAAATGTACTACATTTTGACTCTTATAAACGATTGATTACTAGCTGACCTGAGTGCCTCAATCGATAAATAAAAGACCTAAACTTTTGTACAAAATAAATTTAAAACAAATAAAAAGAATCCGTCCGACGGGGGACACATCAAAGGGAAAACAAAATTGTTTGTTTTTTATATAGTTCCGAGCAATTTCATATTCGTTCTCTGGACTTCCACAAATAATTCAAGACCATAATTAGCCAAATCCGTCCAGCCGTTCTCGAGTTTTAGCTAGACTAACGAACAGCAATTCATTTTTATATATATAAAGTTCAAACCGACACACATGGCCACAATTTATATTAATTTTCATATATAGTGAGCTGGTGAGGTTTGTCGCGACTGCGATGAGTAATGAGCTGGATGTGTAAGTCTAGACATTGCTTCGATCTGTCCTGCGACGCGACGAATCCTGACTAAGCGGCATCATGTAACACTCGAAATAGGCTTAGCATGCGCTGCCGAGCCGGAAATCTATCATGTCATCTATATATTAATACACTAGCGACCCGCCCTCGCTTCGCTTCGGAAACATTAAAACACACATGAAACCAAAAAAAAAATAAAAAAAGTAGCCTATGTTCATCAGGGACAATGTTGGCTTCTAATGGAAAAAGAATTTTTCAAATCGGTCCAGTAGTTTCGGAGCCTATTCGAAACAAACAAACAAACAAATCTTTCCTCTTTATAATATTAGTATAGACTAGTATAGACGAAGCACAAAATTTTTACCCTTTTTAACGAAAATTGCGCATTTCAGTTGTTTTCGATTGAAAATAATATTTCCCTTGGGTAGTGACGTTGAAACTTTATAAAAAAAAAAACAACGCTCATCATCCAACGACCCGAAACTAGAATTTTGAACTTAAACCATACGGAATAAGGACGTTCGATGACCGGGGTCTGACCTGAATCACTAATGGATCATGTACATTACACGATTAATATCATCGCGTGAGGTCGGACGATGGAATTATGGTTCGTAAAATATTAAAAAGAAATTACGTTATATGGGTGGACGAGTTCAGAGCCCACCTTGTGTTAAGCGGTTACCGGAGCCCATAGACATCTACAACGTAAATGCGCCACCCACCTTGAGATATAAGTTCTAAGGTCTCAGTATAGTTACAACGGCTGCCCCGCCCTTCGAACCGAAACGCATTACTGCTTCACGGCAGAAATAGGCGGGGCGGTGGTACCTACCCGTACGGACTTACAGGAGGTCCTACCACCAGTAAAACGAACGTAACTTAAACGATTATCACTTAAACTTAAATCCAATAATGTTGATAAAACCAAATCTACTTGCATGTTATATTCACTCACTGTTGCGTCTTGGTAATTGAGCGTGTACTGTATTTATTGTTTCGAGATATTTATTTTAGCCATAAATGACAAATTAAAGACTTAATATAAGAGTAATAGAAAAATTGATGCGTTGCTCTTGGCGGCTAAATTTGAAAAAGAATTTGTGTCATGGCGGACGTCGCTAGCTGACATTTTGACGTTCAGAAACTGAACACTCATGGTCTCACTTCACAGTGTTATTTAACCCAAATGTAGAATGGCGATAGTGCTGCGGACTAAAAAAATAACGCGCTTTATCTAAAACGCTAAATTAACCCTTTGACTGCCACGTAAATCACCGATGGCCTGTGTGATGCACTTACGTAATTACGTCGATTTCTGCTAAAATCTAGTAGACTCTGGGAAAGACAAATCCGAACGATACTGACAATGAATCTATTTCTATGAGATCTTTTTTTTTTTATTTTTTTTATTGCTTATCTGTGTGGACGAGCTCACAGCCCACCTGATGTTAAGTGGTTACTGGAGCCCATAGACATCTACAACGTAAATGCGCCACACACCTTGAGATATAGTTCTAAGGTCTCAGTATAGTCACAACGGCTGCCCCACCCTTCAAACCGAAACGCATTACTGCTTCACGGCAGAAATAGGCGGGGCGGTGGTACCTACCCGTGCGGACTCACAAGAGGTCCTACCACCAGTAATTACGCAAATTATAATTTTGCGGGTTTGACTAAACCCCAATCGAGCTCCACCACACCGGCTACACCAGACCTACGGTACCGCAGTCGCGCGCCGAAAGTCGCCTTCGCCGGTACCCGTCCTGATGCATAAGAGGGATTTCATCTCCGGGAAAATCCCGAAGGGGACGTCTTTCGGGAGAGGTCACCGGTGCTCCTACGCGGCGCACTGAAGTACTTATGTCGATTTCAGTTACTATGCAAAATATGTTTTGTACGAGAAAATTAGAAAAGTGGAGTTGTAAGTCATTTTTCGTCGTCACCAAATTGTTTTGCTATACTTATTTAAAATTAATTTTACGGATTACATAGATATTTACTGTAATTATATTATTTCAGAGGTTATTTTACAGTTTACAAAGGAATATTTTATAATAATGTAGTTTTAATTATGTCTATTAGTGTCTCGTGAAATCAGAATGAAATACATCTAAAGACTTAATTTTATTACTTTCATGCATAGCACGTTTTCCATTATGATTATTCGAATGAAAGCTAATGTTCGTGTTATTTCAGGCTAAGGTAGTAGTCGCTTTTTGACAATTGTCAGGGCGTCCTATATACTTTGATAATGCGTGTTAAATAGGCGGACGTATATTTGAATTGTGGCTGTTAAATAACGTGCGTTATCCTACTAGTATAAAAGAAACAAAGTCGCTTTCTCTGTCCCTATCCCTATGTATGCTTAAATCTTTAAAACTACGCAACGGATTTTGATGCGGTTTTTTTTAATAGATAGAGTGATTGAAGAGGAAGGTTTATATGTATAATAACATCCATTAAATAGTGGAGAAATCAATAATAAATTACAGTTTCCGAAGCGAAGCGAGGGCGGGTCGCTATATATATATAGCGTGGTAAATAGCCGTCGGTTATATTAATACAGCCACGTTATTATCTCAATATAGGCACATTATAAGGGCGCGTTATATTAAACCCTTTGATTTCATGTAAGTCACTGGAGCCCTACGGCGGCACACTGAAGTAATTATGTAGATTTTTTTTTACTAAGCGCCTGGATCCTAATTTACCTCTTTTGTTTTTTAATGTATGTTTTGTCTTTTAGGGTCTCTTAGGAAATTACGTTCATTCTCGTATCGTTCGGATTCATTTTTCCCAGAGGTTACTGATATTCAGCCCTAGTACAGGAAATCGAACTAATTACTCCGTTGCGTCACACAGGCCATCGGTGATTTAGTGGCAGTCAAAGGGTTAATTTAGGCGTTTGATAAAGCCGCGTTATTTTTTTAGTCCGCAGCCTATTCGGTTTAAATTTACTAATTAAAAATTAATACTAAATAATTACTAAATAAAAAAATGTACTATTGTGGGAGTGAGGACTATGAGTGTTCAGTTTCTGAACGTCAAAATGTCAGCTAGCGACGTCCGCCATGACACAAATTCTTTTTCAAATTTAGCCGCCAAGAGCAACGCATCAATTTTTCTATTACTCTTATATTAAGTCTTTAATTTGTCATTTATGGCTAAAATAAATATCTCGAAACAATAAATACAGTACACGCTCAATTACCAAGACGCAACAGTGAGTGAATATAA